>NLAU01000959.1:0-25961 GCA_002370875.1 Metschnikowia arizonensis | reverse complement strand
AGTGATTGAGTGATTGAGTGATTGAGTGATTGAGTGATTGAGTGATTGAGTGATTGAGTGATTGAGTGATTGAGTGATTGAACTACTCATTGAACTAGTGATTAAACTACTCATTGAACTACATTGAGTGATTGAACTACAGATTTCATGATCCCTGCGTGGCTTCGCTAGAAAATACTTGGGACAGGTGGAATCTCGTTAATCATCCATGCACGTAACTAAGCATCTGGCTAGCTTAATAGTCATATATTAGTCGCGTCGTTTACCCGTGGTTGATTGAATTTCTTGTTTCACATTCAGACCACAGCAGAAAACCATTGCGTCACGTGTTTGGGCATTTTATTATATGAAAAGCGTCCATTCTAGAGATTCCAAATCTAGAAAAGGAACCGTCGAGAAATCAATGTGTATGCACCCGCGCGTGTTTTAGGATATGCTGCAATTCCGCATTCCTCTCACAAGAAGTCTATATAAACGCTGATTCCCACGCACCATTACAATTGAATAGGTGCTTTATGACGCGACAATCTAACCCTAACTAGAGAGAACTCTATATTACTCAGCTACATGGGCTCTTTCGGATATTGTCAAGGCAACCTGTCAGTCAGTACGTGGCAACGTTTAAACTTTAAGCAAGCATAGCGGTTTCAATGCTTGTAAACATTTACAAAGAATTTAACTGCTAAATATGTTAGAGAGGGAGAGGGAGAGGGACAACTTTTCTGTAGAAACGCACGATTCTGATATGCATCTCTTGAATCCAAAATTCATAATAACCTTGTGAATAACTTCATGCCATTCCGGAGATGCCTGTTTTAATCCATATAAAAACTTCCTTAGCCTGAGACCACTAAATTTTCACGTCCTTGCTGAACATGACCTTCCTCAACAGCTAGTTAGTTTCTCTATTCGCACTTTAACGGAGAATCATCATGGTTTCGAAAAATGTCAAGGCTTTCAAATGTCCCTTTTATATCCCTTTGGTGAAGCTCCCTGAATTACATCTGCAGCTGACAAGATTTTGCTGTTATTTTATTGACCCTAAATAGAAGTGCAACGGCTATACTCTCAGTGGTTGGTTCGCCCAGTCAGACCTTAGGCAACATACCCAAGTGTATAAGCCAGATTTCCAAATATTCGATTCATTACCGAATAAATAGAGATAAAATTATTATTAAAGAATCTAACATTAATATTTAGTAGTGTGTGAGTAGTCAGAGCGTACTAGAAAAGTCCCTCAAATACATTGATTTTATAGGTAAATTTTAGTGCGTGTACATACAGTGATTTACAAAATGATTCAAACCAGCGCGACAATGAAACCACTAGCAAAATGATTCAAACCAGCGCGACAATGATTCAAACCTAATGGCGTAATGTTTCACACCAACTTGTATTAGAATTCAATATTCTTTTCGTATTCTTTTGTATATAATTAACGAATTAAGAGAAGGGATTAAGGTTATGGAGGGGGAAGTGGGATTTTGTGGGTATAGTTGGGGTTGAAGGTTGAGGTTGAAGGTTGAGGTTGAAGGTATTGATAATTGACTGACCTACTCCTTCCTATTTGGGACGTACTGCAGATAGCACTTTAATTAGTTAGTTAGTTATTTAGTTAGTTAGCCAGTTCTCTGTAGTCTGTAGTCTGTCGGTATAGTTGTGATTGAGAGGTATCGGGTTGGAATGACTGACATCCCAAGATAAAACCCGTACATCCCTACTCTACTCTACTCTATGTGCAGGGGATTGAGCCATTACAGTATTTTCCAAAACTATTCAAACCAACGCGACAAAATGATTCAAACCAATAATTCAAAATGTTTCGTACCCCTTTGCACAGTCTTTCAAACTATTTTCGTAAGATAATAAGAAAAATCGAAATAATCCAACCACGCCCTTTTTTTCTTTTTCTTTTTCTTTTCTTTTTCTTTTTCTTTTTCTTTTCTTTTTCTTTTTCTTTTTCTTTTTCTTTTCTTTTTCTTTTCTTTTTCTTTTCTTTTTCTTTTTCTTTTCTTTTTCTTTTCTTTTTCTTTTTCTTTTTCTTTTTCTTTTTCTTTTTCTTTTTCTTTTCTTTTTCTTTTTCTTTTTCTTTTCTTTTTCTTTTTCTTTTCTTTTTCTTTTCTTTTTCTTTTTCTTTTCTTTTTCTTTTTCTTTTCTTTTTCTTTTTCTTTTCTTTTTCTTTTTCTTTTCTTTTTCTTTTCTTTTTCTTTTCTTTTTCTTTTCTTTTTCTTTTTCTTTTCTTTTTTCCTCTTGACCTTGGACTTACAAACGGCCCAAAATTCTTCGATTGTATTTAAGCAAGGAGATGTACGGGTTTTATCGTATGAGGCCATGCTCCAGATTTAAGATTTCAGAATATTGAAATCTAATGCAAGTTGGTGTGAAAAATTACGCCATTTGGATTGAAAGACTGAGAAGGGGTGGAAACATTTTGAATTATTGGTTTGAGAAATGCTAGTGTTGCTTGAGAAATTTGTCCACTGGTTCAATCATTTGTCCACTGGTTCATTTTGAAAAACACTGTATTACGCGAATACGACTATTAACCTAAGCTCCTTCTCTATTTCCTAATCGAACTTGTCTTAATAAGCAATGCTGAAGGTATAAAGAAACTCCTTTATAATGTAACCAACCAAATTAATAGTTAGCTCTTGTCAACATATTCTCCACTTCCTGACCCACTAGAAACTTTCTGTAACTAATATCTTCTCTACTGGATCCCCCATGGGTATCACACTACCCGAGTAAAAATCACCTACCATGTGATCAGACGTGGAATTGCCATGGACCCTGACAAAGCCAGAGGAGCAATGATGCTTTCCCCTATCTTTGGAGATACCTCCGAAGATCCCTCGGGTCAAAGGTATTACGGGGCACCGCGCGCCTTATCTACCTATTAAATTGATAACGGGCATCCAATTTCCCAATGGAGATAAGGCCGCCTTATCTATCAAGTTTGAGGACACCATTTCCCACTTTTCTATATAAGACTAAGATTCCTCATTCTGAGAATCCATCCACGAATAAACAGAGTTTTGGAAGTACTAAACAATCATAAAGAATCTAACAGTAACTACTTTATTTTTTCTGGGAGTAACACCTGCATACCAAGTTTATAATGATATATGAAATAGTGGATTCGAAAAGTACAAGGGATTAAGAACAATTATAGATATATTATTATTTAGTAGAGTGAGTCAACTCCCTACCATTTTAGGGATTTTAGAGCGTGAGCGCGGTGAACTGGCCAAGAGTGTGTAGAAGCTGCGTGTAGAACGAATGGGATGAGTGCGAGCGACTAGTCAATAGACTACTACTCTACTACCAGTCTACCATAGTGGGAGCTCTCCTTTTTATAGTGAGTTAGCCTTGAGGGTGAGGTGCTATGTAACCAGTGTCGTTTCCAATGTGACAGTATATAGAATAGAGGAATAGAATAGGCCATATGTGGTTGGGTCAAACTTCAAATCCTACGAATGAACATACAATGTTCAGGATACCGAGCCATTATAGGTGTAGTAATCCCAAGCATGTGTTCCTTTCGCATGACTCTAATTCCTTAGCCATGGAAGAACTTTATAGATATGAATACGTGGTAGGTAGAACTACTACTACTACCACTACTCTGAAGAAGTACACAACTACTAATCATAGTGATAGTAATAGTGATAGTACTACTACACTACTACCACAGCAAGTGGTCAAAAGGGCAAGAACAGCAAGTGGTCAAAAGGGCAAGAACAGCAAGTGGTCAAAAGGGCAAGAACAGCAAGTGGTCAAAAGTGCAAGAACAGCAAGTGGTCAAAAGGGCAAGAACAGCAAGTGGTCAAAAGGGCAAGAACAGCAAGTGGTCAAAAGGGCAAGAACAGCAAGTGGTCAAAAGGGCAAGAACAGCAAGTGGTCAAAAGGGCAAGAACAGCAAGTGGTCAAAAGGGCAAGAACAGCAAGTGGTCAAAAGGGCAAGAACAGCAAGTGGTCAAAAGGGCAAGAACAGCAAGTGGTCAAAAGGGCAAGAACAGCAAGTGGTCAAAAGGGCAAGAACAGCAAGTGGTCAAAAGGGCAAGAACAGCAAGTGGTCAAAAGGGCAAGAACAGCAAGTGGTCAAAAGGGCAAGAACAGCAAGTGGTCAAAAGGGCAAGAACAGCAAGTGGTCAAAAGGGCAAGAACAGCAAGTGGTCAAAAGGGCAAGAACAGCAAGTGGTCAAAAGGGCAAGAACAGCAAGTGGTCAAAAGGGCAAGAACAGCAAGTGGTCAAAAGGGCAAGAACAGCAAGTGGTCAAAAGGGCAAGAACAGCAAGTGGTCAAAAGGGCAAGAACAGCAAGTGGTCAAAAGGGCAAGAACAGCAAGTGGTCAAAAGGGCAAGAACAGCAAGTGGTCAAAAGGGCAAGAACAGCAAGTGGTCAAAAGGGCAAGAACAGCAAGTGGTCAAAAGCGTGGGAGTCAAGCAGATGGTCAGTTTTTATAGTCGGAGTCAAGCCGATGGTCAGTTTGCAAGTCTCTGGAACCAATTAAATTCATGACTTCAGCATGTGTACATGCTTTACCTTTTGTTCACTCCTTCAACACTACCTGTTTCACATCTGACCACATAAAGCAGTGGATAAATATGTTGAAGCTCACTTCCTATGTTAATAACCAGAGGTTGACTCCGTTAGTATCTTGGACTTGCTTTAAACAAGTTGGACTGAATACCCTTTTATCTGGAAAAAGGTCACTGGAGTATTGACAATAGGTGGTTGTGCAATTGAATTGGTTCTTTAGTCCCTCTAAATGGATATGGTCAGGGTGAATTTGGTATTCCATCTCATTTTCCGGTGGTCCATTTGGAACATAGTGAGTTTACCAGCCCTAATGCACTTGAACAATGTCCATCAAAACCCACCACATAAATATTCTTTTTTGGAGACGCTCTTGGGCCTTATATTGAAAAGACCTCATTTTCATAATATGTTGAAAGCTACTCCAGCACAAAGTCCCTCGAACTGTCAATGACTCCATGCTCAATCCTAGCATAGACGTTTCATACCCACTCCCCGATATTAGGGTAATGAGTTAATTAGCTTCTGACCCATTGAATGGAGGTGTTGGTAAGCTTTGACAAGAGAATTGTGTTGTACCTCTGAATATTTATCACCCTTTATCTTATCCCAGTTGACTTGTTAGGAAACTGGAGTTGGGATGATTGGAGGAGTATGATTTTTTTAGGAGACTGTTCCAAACTTTCCAACAGGTCATCAGCAACCTTGACATTCACGCGGAACTCGAGCTTGTCTAAGATCAATGGAGTGATTATACACGGTTCAATGCACAACACACCAAAAAGAGGAAGGGATAAGTTGAATTGTAACTCTCCTAAGAGCAAATGCTCAGCTCTTTTCCGGTTCAAATAAATGTTCTAGTGACTAGTGAAAATGGACACTAGCCGTACGGAGCCTTTGGAATTCCCTTCTTAAAACCTGTCAATGTAGTCATGAGAGATGGAATCAAATGGTTTTCAAAGTCCACATTGAATACCATCTATTATGAGCAAGTACCATTCCGTCAGGGTCATAGCCACTCTCATAGCCATCAGGGTCATACCTATACTCCCATACTCATCAGGCTCATACCCATCAGGGTCATAGCCATCAGGCTCATAGTTCTAAACTCTTGTGGTGGATCTGAAATTAATACAATGGATGTAGTGGTAGACGCCAGAGAAATTTAAATGAGAGGCAAAACCTGCATGGTGTGGAATAACCCAGTGTCATGTGACGGGCTAGAACACGTTGTGGTGAATGGTGCAGATGAAACACTTGCTACGTGTGGTTGTAACAATGCTGTGCAGGCCCAAGAATGCTGTAGCCTGCTCCTGCACAGACCTCGTTACAAGTATATAAGAGCGCCTCCTCGCTCCTCAGAGTACTACTACACATTACTCCACAAATGACAGAATTCATTTAGTATGTGAATAAATTCTCAGTCTTATCAGAATCCTACCATTCATCGTCGTCGTCATCCTCATCAGAGTCTTTATCCTCATCCTCATCCTCATCATAGTCGTCATCAGGGTTTTCCAAACTTTCAAAATCCCAAGCCTCTTCTTTAAACTCCTTCTGATTTATTGTCTTAGTCGCTTTCTTCATCTTATTCATGGTCTCAGATTCATTTTCTTTGTCTTGGTAGTCAGACTCATGAGCTTTCACAGATTGAGAGTTTAAAGCCCTGTCAAGAAAATCAGTGGTCAAATCTCCTTCAATTATATCGTGACCTTTAAGACCGTCACCAACGAAAGTGCCATCCTTTAAACCCATCATGAAATTCCTGATCAAATCTGCATACACATCTGTCTTCAAATATACCTCAGTTGGCTCACATTTGGAAGTCTCTTTGCTCTGTTCCATAATAGCAAATAGCCCCCATTGTCCTTCATCTTTACAAAAGTAAGGATGGAGATTTACTACCTTTCCATCATCATCTAACAATATTTCAAATGGTTTGACATTTTTTCCAAATACTAAATGATGTCTATCAATACCAAAGGTCTTTTGACGAGAGCCTTTGCCCGTAGTGGCAACTCCGTTAGATAAGGAGAATTTTGGGGTAGAATCCCCTTTGATACCAAGAAAATAGACATCTTGAAACCATTCACTAGTGAGTGGTTCTAATTTGCCATTGATTTTGGCGTAGAATATTTGGTCGTTGTTTGCACTAGCAGTAACAGCCACAACTATGGCAAGGAGAAAGTGATAAGATTTCATGGATATTTGTTGAGGGGCAGACCATCTCTTCTCTTTTATATTACTCGTACACCACACATTATGAAATGTGTGATGTGCATTTGATGACCAGATCACGTGGCCGGGAGCGAATCTATGAGGGGAACACTAGGCGAGGTGCATCGTCTTAAATCCGTTTCCTATTCTATTGATGGTCCCCTATTGAACTATTCCATCATTTTTTACTTCCAATTCTATACCTTTGTGGTAGTTAAAAGCCAGGAATTTGGCATAATATTGAGCTTGAATGTCACTAAAAGGTGTACACTTGGTCGGATTTAAGGGTCCTGAAAAGCTATTCCCGATTCCCATTGAATTGGAGTTTAGACCGGCAGAAGGTGACCTGAAAAGCTATTCCCGATTCTCATTCAACATTAGGGATAAGGCAGGCGATCAGCAGACAATCAGGCATACCATCAGCCACACAAGATGGCCAGACAGGATCAGTCAGTTCCGAGTTTAGTTCAGCAAAATTGTGACGGACTATCTCCGGTCAACCTGGACACCTATTGCTTAAAGGAATTATCAGATTCCTAATTGAGCTTAGTACCGGGAAATCCCGCATAGACTCCAAATTGAGAGTACAGGGAGACGGAAGACTACAGGGAGACGGAAGACTACAGGGAGACGGAAGACTACAGGGAGACGGAAGACTACAGGGAGACGGAAGACTACAGAACTACAGAAGACTACAGAAAACTACAGAAGACTACAGAACTACAGAACTACAGAAAACTACAGAAGACTACAGAACTACAGAAAACTACAGAACTACATTCACCTTACTACAAGTTCCTCCTTACATATTACTTCCAAAACAATAATCCGTACTTCTCAATTTATGCACAATAAGCTGCAGACCAGTTTCTAAGAATACTCAAACAAAGCCTATACACAGGAAGGCACAAACTACATAGTGAACGCGGTGTACGGGTTTCTATAAGTTACAAGAAATGGCTTACAATACGAATGTGATGTTAAGTGGCCAGTATTTACTAAGTCCACTAACTCCTTTAGGTAATTAGTGACAAGTGGTGAGTTTGACTTTAAACAATGAGCTTTCCTAATTTTGTTCGCACAACTTCCGATCTTGGAAATAATTCGGAATCCTTGAGTCTTATAAAAAGCAGGAAAGATCCGAGGCCTGGTTATCCGGCCTTCTAGAACTTAAAAAGAGGCTGCGCCTCATCCCCTTGGATCGCCTTCGAAGCGATCATCGGAGAATGATTGAGGGAAGGGCGATCCCATTGACCCATGTCAGGGTCTATAGGAATTCCACGTCTGATTGGCATGGTGGTGATTCTTACTCGCAAGACCATAGTAATAGATAACAGTCAGCATAGTAATAGATAACAGTCAGCATAATAGATAACAGTCAGCATAATATATAACAGTCAGCATAATAGATAACAGTCAGCATAGTAATACATAACAGTCAGCATAGTAATACATAACAGTCAGCATAGTAATACATAACAGTCAGCATAGTAATACATAACAGTCAGCATAGTAATACATAACAGTCAGCATAGTAATACATAACAGTCAGCATAGTAATACATAACAGTCAGCATAGTAATACATAACAGTCAGCATAGTAATACATAACAGTCAGCATAGTAATACATAACAGTCAGCATAGTAATACATAACAGTCAGCATAGTAATACATAACAGTCAGCATAGTAATACATAACAGTCAGCATAGTAATACATAACAGTCAGCATAGTAATACATAACAGTCAGCATAGTAATACATAACAGTCAGCATAGTAATACATAACAGTCAGCATAGTAATACATAACAGTCAGCATAGTAATACATAACAGTCAGCATAGTAATACATAACAGTCAGCATAGTAATACATAACAGTCAGCATAGTAATACATAACAGTCAGCATAGTAATACATAACAGTCAGCATAGTAATACATAACAGTCAGCATAGTAATACATAACAGTCAGCATAGTAATACATAACAGTCAGCATAGTAATACATAACAGTCAGCATAGTAATACATAACAGTCAGCATAGTAATACATAACAGTCAGCATAGTAATACATAACAGTCAGCATAGTAATACATAACAGTCAGCATAGTAATACATAACAGTCAGCATAGTAATACATAACAGTTTACTCTATTAGTTATAGACCTCTAGATTCTTTATGATTAGTACTTCCAACTCTCTTTATTCGTGGATGCATTCCCAGTAGGTGGGAATCCTAGGGTTTATATAGAGTTTGGGGGCTTTTTACTCAGCCATTGCTCGGACTTAAGATCTAAGACGCGGTCGAAACGGCAATCGGTTCCTAACAATACAACGCGGTCGCGCGTGTAAGGATTAATCAACCATGGTGTACAGTCAGAGATGGTGGAATATCAAGATAAATACTCTATTAGTCAGACTGAGTGGAAGATTCATTAGCACCTTCCATGGTCAGAGGAGTACTCTTAGTGAGTCTTGGTGAGTCTAGTGGCTAGAGGCATCTTGGTATATTTGTCTGATTAGTTTTATAAACATGAGCGAAGGCTCTCCTTTTATATTGGAGTGGACCTTCACCTCCACTACCGTTTTCGGTAGGTGTGCACATTATTCATTGTGACATCTCAATTAGGAGATCAAAGGGCCAACTCATAACAGGTCAGTTTAGCGCGCTGCTTAAACCCCCACTCTCACGCTTTGCTTTGATTCTCAACACAAACCAAATGGCGTAATGTTTCACACCAGCTTGCATTAGAATTCAATATTCCTTTCGTATTATTTTGTATTTCATTAACGAATTAAGAGAAGGGATTAAGGTTATGGAGGGGGAAAGTTTTGTGGGTATAGTTGGGGTTGAAGGTTGGGGTTGAAGGTTGATAATTGACTGACCTACTCCTTCCTATTTGGGAAGTACTGCATATAACCAGCAGTTAGTTCTCTGTAGTCCGTAGGCTCTCCGTATAGTAATGATTGAGAGGTATTGGGTTGGAATGACTGACATCCCAAGATGAAACCCGTACATCCCTACTCTACGCTACTCTATGTGCAGGCTATTGTGCCTTTATTTCAGCAAGTGAGAATGTGTAAATGACTAATTTGAGAATCAGTAAATAAAAAGGAAACTTCCATTTCCGCCTCAAACATCAGTACATCAGGTTCACCATCTATCAACCATGGTGTACAGTCAGAGATGGTGGAATATCAAGATAAATACTCTATTAGTCAGACTGAGTGGGAGATTCATTAGCATCTTCCATGGTCACGTGAGATGTACTCTTAGTGAGTCTTGGTGAGTCTTGTAGCTGTAGGCATCTTGGGATGTACAGGTTTCTCTATTAAGAGAAACGTCTGGTCGCTTGGTACATGGGTGAATCAGGAAGACCAAGTAACAAAGTATCTAGTAGTATTATACAAGAAGGTTTTTTGTGCTTCTGGAAGTGAACGACATCTTGATATGTCGTTTCCCATATAATTTGATAAGATTATAATATGGGCCCTTTTATAATTGAGTGACGCTTCACCAGTTAATTCCTGATAAAGACAGTTTAATGAAAAGCCCTGCTTGAGCGGCCTTCCCCGATAACTTCAATAAAAAGCCCTGCTTGAGCTGCGCCACTATGTGCCTTCTGAACACCCTCTGAAGGTCATCAATATATCCCAATTCCATCAAAAAATAAATCAGTAAAGGGAATTTCACGCTAGAGTTTCGTCAAGATATCTACAACCTTCACAAAAACCTCTTCATATGGAATCCCTTCAAACTTCTTATTTCTGTCACACAATAGTCATTTTCAACCAATGTATAAGGTTCAAAATCCATATTCAGCAGTGGTAGTGCAAAGGGCGACCAACTCAGAGTTTAGTGATGCCACCATTGCAAACTGGTCTCCATATATTATCATGTAACCTGTACTGATCAATTGCTTGGAAGCAAAAGTAGCATATGAATAAGTTTTTATGTGGAGCTCGGACTTGGGTTGGAAGATTAGACCGAATGTTGAGGTTCCATTAAGGTACCTTGATGGCAGCCGTAGATGTTTCAGTCTGAGATAAACCTGTACACCCAAAGTTGATGTCAAAACGGACAGTATTGCCAGCGTATAGTAGCTTACCAATAAATGATGTGAATTCCGTCACGTAATATGATCTGCTTTAAAAAATCAATGAAAACCAGTGGGTCTTTGCTCATGCTTTTGGACATGCCTGTGTGAGAATAGATTGTGAATGTTAATTATTTTGACTGAGATGAGAGTAGACAGTAGACTAGACAGACTAGACAGACTAGACAGACTAGACAGACTAGACAGACTAGACAGACTAGACAGACTAGACAGACTAGACAGACTAGACAGACTAGACAGACTAGACAGACTAGACAGACTAGACAGACTAGACAGACTAGACAGACTAGACAGACTAGACAGACTAGACAGACTAGACAGACTAGACAGACTAGACAGACTAGACAGACTAGACAGACTAGACAGACTAGACAGACTAGACAGACTAGACAGACTAGACAGACTAGACAGACTAGACAGACTAGACAGACTAGACAGACTAGACAGACTAGACAGACTAGACAGACTAGACAGACTAGACAGACTAGACAGACTAGACAGACTAGACAGACTAGACAGACTAGACAGACTAGACAGACTAGACAGACTAGACAGACTAGACAGACTAGACAGACTAGACAGACTAGACAGACTAGACAGACTAGACAGACTAGACAGACTAGACAGACTAGACAGACTAGACAGACTAGACAGACTAGACAGACTAGACAGACTAGACAGACTAGACAGACTAGACAGACTAGACAGACTAGACAGACTAGACAGACTAGACAGACTAGACAGACTAGACAGACTAGACAGACTAGACAGACTAGACAGACTAGACAGACTAGACAGACTAGACAGACTAGACAGACTAGACAGACTAGACAGACTAGACAGACTAGACAGACTAGACAGACTAGACAGACTAGACAGACTAGACAGACTAGACAGACTAGACAGACTAGACAGACTACACACTAGACTAGATCCTGTATCTCCCAGTTTTCACTTAGCGTCTAGTCTGGTTCCGCTTTCTTATGTGTTTCTTGCCTTATCCTCTTATGAAATGTCACTCCTCATATATAATGTCATCTTCAAGTCTGTTCAAAGTATTCCATTGGTATTTTGCTGTAGTCCTTAACAATCTCTTTATATGGTTCTTGGTTCTTATTCTCTCAATATCCTCGAGACTGGCAAGAATGTCGTCCATCTCCATTCAACTTTATGATATTCAATTTCTATGCATTCTCGCCACCTCCATCCTGCTTTGAATTGCTTAGAGACGATTTGACTAGACTAGACCAGGTCTATCATCACATCATCTCTTTCATAGACAAGCTTCGAATTCAACCATTATAATCAAGCTTGTCTTTTTTAGGCCTTTTCAAATCCCCATTGATACAGTTTAGAAGAGGCCAAAGATGTTCAAGTGAGTTATAACATCACAAAATCAGACTTAATTCCTCTCTAAAGGAATTAGTTGACACAGGAGAAGTTCCGCCTCCGCAACAGAGAGCGTAGTATTTAAGGAGACTTGTAGGAGACACTATATACTGGGTCACTATAATACAGTTCTTCCAACAAGTAGTCGCCTAACAAGCCCTTCAAAAAGGCTCCGTCTTCGCATCACATTCCTCTTTGAGAATCATCAACGAATGAGTATAACTAGGTCACCTTCAACTAGTCTAGAGTTTAATATCCCTTGCTGACACAAGATATGTTTGATGGTTTAACCACCACTTACCCTTTAGTATTGCCCCCAAGTAGTTGGTACCCCCTTAAAGACAGACCCGATGGACGCACACTAGTAAATATCCTGAACCAGCTATCATCACATTCATCCCTCTCCCTATATACAAGCATCTTTAAATTCTGAAACATCCTAGAGTCATCAGCGGTAGAGAAATCCTAACCATGACTCCTTCCGTGCTTCTCTCTCCTTCTCCGTTATGAATGCCTTCACATGCTTCCTGATCTTGTCTGCACCCTCCTCAGCAGTCACCTCACGACCAATCACATCCACAAATTGGCCTTCAGAATCCATGAGGTAAAAAAAGATCGAGTGGTCCACCAAGTAGTCCTGGCCTGACTTCACATCCGGAGGAGTGGAAAAGTACACGCGATACTTCTTGCACACACTCTTCACTGCATCGTACAGCCCGGTAAGACCAATGATGGACTCGTGGAAATCTTGAAGGTAAAGCTTGATGATTTCCGGCGAGTCACGTGCGGGGTCGCACGTGATGAACAAAGGTTGCAATTCGATTCCATCCTTTTGTCTGAGTTCCTCAAGCATCTCGCCCAACTTATCCAACTCGTCGGGACACACGTCAGGGCAATGCGTAAAGCCAAAGTACACAATAGAGAATTTTTTCTGGTCATTTTTCAAATTGTCCTGCGTAAAACTTTGCCCATTGTGGTCTACCAAAGAAAAGTTGCCTCCAATAAGGGGCTTGCCCATTCCACGCTTGCTCTCGACCTCCTTTTGAAGCCTCAACTTCTCCTTCTCCGACGAGAACCAATATGTGAAAGCACCTCCTGTCACAAGCAACAAAATGACAGCTTTCCAAGCGGCAAATTCGATACCTTTAGAGTCAGCAAATTTTTTGGAAGTCTTAGAGCCGCCAATGGCCACTCGACTTAAGGGCCTTTTTGGCAAGGGGTAGGGAGTGGATTGTTGGGAGGAAGCATTCTGAGGTACAGGTTTGGGAACGGTGTCATTTTTGGGGGAGGAGGAAGAAGGGGGAGGGTTTACTATATTATTTGCTCTTGCAGAGGCGTGCAATGCACGCACCGAGAAGGGTCTGAAACGAAGCATGGAGAAGTAAGAATGTTGGAGGGGCGCACTTTGTGTTGTTGGTGAACGGGTGTTGTTGGTGGACGGGTGTTTTTGGTGGACGGGTGTTGTTGGTGGACGGGTGTACGGGTCTACAGTCTGGACCGGTGCGCTTCTTGCATCCACCCACCGACCTCATCACCAATGGATAAAATACATGCCCTTGTGGAGTGGGCAAAATCCAATGGCGCTCATATCTCCCCCGATATCTCCTTCCAATTAATCTCCGAATCAAACTTTGGAGCTTATACCGACGGTTCTGCCCCAACCTCATCAATCAAAATACCCTCGGAAATCATCATCCGTCTCTCCAATGCTACCGAAAGCTTCAAAATCTCCGAAGACGCCATCAAAAAACCACACAATATCAATGGAATCCTCAAGTTGTTTTTGGCCCGTGAAAAAGCAAACGCTAGCTCCTTTTTTACCCCTTACCTTCAAGCATTGCCTAATTCGGCCCAGATCAACAGCCCCTACGTCTGGCTGCACGACGACAAACAGCTCCTTCAAGGTACCAATCTAGGCAGTTCGCTTCGTGAAAATATCCAGCTGTTGGTGGCCGAGTGGTGGCTGGTTCTTGAGGTGCTTCCCAAGGATACCGTTCTTCCGGAAGATCACCACTTTAACATGAAATTTTACTACGAGTCCAAGTTCTATGATGAAGACCAACTCCAAAAATACGTCACCAGCGAAAATCCCGACAATTGGACGTCTTTTTCTGCATACTTATGGGCGTCGATGGTGGTCAAGTCACGTGCGTTCCCCAGTGCCCTCTTACCGTCGGAAAAACCCATAGACACGTGTCAAGAAGACGTAGTGGTATTAATACCGGTGATAGACTTACTTAACCACGATCCCAAAGCAGATGTCACATGGAAAGGTACGAAAGACGGATTCCAGATCGAGTGCGCGGGCTCCAAACCGGGCTCAACCAACTTCCAACTTTTCAACAACTATGGCCGCAAAGGAAACGAGGAGCTTCTTTTGGGATACGGGTTCTGTATAGAGGACAATTCCGCAGATACCGTGGCGCTCAAAATCAAAATTCCTCCGCTGGTGTTGCCGTTGCTTAAGGAAAAGGTACAACTTCCTACGCTAGCAGACTATACGAACTCCGTGGTGGCCAGCACGCAGGAAACCCACAGCGGTAGTTCGGACGGCGTCCTTTTCTTCATCTCCAAAGACCATGTGCCGGAAAACCTTGTGCAGGTGTTTCAATGGTTAGTCAAAAACTCGTGGGAAGGAGATAAGCTCAGTTTGAGAATGCAGCTCAGTGGACTCAACTATCTCCGGCAAGCCATGCAGTCCAAATTGGACATGATCAAAATTACTCAAGTTCCACAAACTTCCAGAAATTCCCATACACTTCGGATATACCTTGGCGGCCAGCGCAATATCCTCCAAAGTGCAATTTCCTGGATCAAGCAGCAGGAAGCTCACATCCTCTCCCAACATAAGGCAGACATCTTGACACTCAAGGCCGTATACAAAAAGGATATTAAATTTGCTCATTCGTTATTGGTCACCATGGGCCTCAGGTCTTATGCAGATATTGTGGCACAGGACCACATGGACCAAGTATGGCTCTTGTACTTGATCCGGTGCCATAATAGGCAGGAGTACCAAGATGAAGAAGAGCAGTTTCTTCCAGAATGGCTAGGCGAGTGTTTTGAGCGTATGGATAAAGAGGCAAAAGTTGAAGCAGCGGAAGTGGTGAAGTTCCAGAATCTTTATGAGAGCTTAATTCTTCCCATGAACAAAGCTGTGCCGGAGATATACAACCGAGGCAAATGGACGGTTCGAGAACTTATAGTGAGTTCTCGAGTAATGGACACTATTGGATTTGTACGGGGGAAGAACCAGGAGTGTATATTGGTGAATCCAGAGTCTGACTAGACTATATTTAGGATATACACAGTACCACTATAAAGATTGTTCAGCGTAGGTATGATTTTAGATCATCAAAGTTATATATGACATAATCCCTCCAATCCCTTAGAGAAGGGCGGGAGGCCGCTCTTATATAGACTTCGCCAAGAAATATGCAGGAGCACCACCACAACCCCACATTTCTTGGCACTGCACATCACAGTACATCACAGTACATTACTGCACATCACTGCACATCACTGCACGCCACAGCTCGCCACAGCACAGCCTTACATCCGTGTTACAGACTGTGTCCATCTTCATCAAGTCCCTTTGCAGGTCCGCTACAATTTCCATACACAAGCCCGGAGTTAAGATATCGCAAGGTACTATGCACACCGGCTGCAAAAGTCTATATAAACCCTGGATTCCCTCAACACGAATTAACTTGACTAACTACGTACAGGATCCACTACACTATTCTAATGGTCTATGAGCTACCATCACCATACTACAACCCTCCATAATATGACCATATTTTACCGTCACCATTAGTATCATCATACTATTACCATAACATGGGCTATTATGAGCTACTATGGCTATTATGAGCTACTATGGCTATTATTAGCTACTATGGCTATTATGAGCTACTATGAGCTATTATGAGATATTATGACCATATTACAAGATGACCCGACTTATTACTATACTTATGAACATACTATGAGCTACTATGAACTATTATGAGCTATTGTGAGCTATTATGACCATACCAGGGGCTTTTAAGAGCTACTATGACCATACCAGGACTATATGCATCATAAAATTATGGGCCAGTATAACCTATTATGGGCTACTGTGGCTACTATGGCTACTATGGCTTTTACGGCTATTATGTGTCATTATGACTATGCGCTACCATACCATTACCACTATGACCATGAGCATGACCAACTATGAGATACTATCAAATTACTATGACATGACCATGACCTCTGGGAAGTGCAAATAGGTCTACAAATTTCACAAGGTTTCTCCTACTAGACGTGATTTGGTTGGGACACGACTAGACTAGACAAGGAATTTACTTGGATATTATACACACCAAGCACAATAGCAAGAGGAACCATTAAATTTGGGGTAAGGATACGCAATTTCCTCTTCAAACAATCAAGCCTTTATCTTAAATATGTCTTCTCCTAATATTCACTTATTTACTCCTCTTTGATTCCTCCGGCACCAGCAACCTCTGCAGCCTCTACAGATGCCTTGTCGGTTTTAATATCAGAAGAGGCTCCTTGCAATGCCTGTAAAAATCCAGGAGCTTGCTTAAATGGTCTCTTGAGGTCTCCAGATGCTGGCTTGTTCCACAAGTGGATCTTCACAATATTGGTCTCTAACGCAGACTTGACTGATGACACAGATTGCATGAACAATGGGTTGGTGTATTTCATGTACAAGTGCATGAAACCCATCATGGCCAACGACGTAAAGATACCCTTGATCTGGGAGTCGATTTGCTTCAAGTCGTACTCCTTGACCGTGGTGACCACAGCCTTTGGCTCAGTCTGGCCACTCATGGGGTTGGCTGGCTCCACGTATTTCATAGTGGTCAAGTCGTTCTTTTGATTGATCTTGTACTTGACGTACATGCACACACCAAACACAATCAACTGACAACTAATGTAGCCAATACGGACGTAAAAGAGAATGTCTGGATTCTCGAGGTCGATACGGCGGGATAACTGCATCATGATCAACATGAGTCCAAGGTTGGACACGGCGGGATTCATTTTGAGGGGGGGAGGGGTGATGTGTTAATGAATTTTCACTTTGTTGACTTGATAGCGCGCGAGGGTTACCCGCATAAACTTCGTGTCCTCACGTGAACATATCGTCTGAAAAATTATCAATCCTCTGCTCTCAAACCTCTGCTCTTAAAACCTCCACTCTCAAAACCTCTGCTCTTAAAACCTCCGCTCTCAAAACCTCTGCTCTCAAAACCTCTGCTCTTCATCTTCTCTAATATCTCCAAACTCCCAACATCCTAAACGCTCTCTCATCGCTTTCCTTTGTACACTTAAAAGCTTCTCCACGTCCTTCCCCCCACTCTTCTCATCCACAATACCGTAGCCTTCACTCACCATCTGCTTGTTGATGGTGTACTCTGGATCCTTGATAGATTGCTCGGAATCGTACAACACTCCACTGTACTCGATTCCTGGGATTCTCGAAGGTATTCCACTAATCACTAACTTTTTATCAAAAGTTAAGTCCTCAAGTAAGTATAAAGCGTCGCTTAAATAGTCCTTGGGCTGTTCTGGTGGAAACCTCACGCCTTGTAAGTGACACGTGTGTGCAAACGCAGGAATGGTGTCCAAGGCAAATTTTTTGGGCAAGACTCTCAACAGACTCAAGCTCACGTAGTCGGTGTTTCCAAAGTCCACATGCTTGACCTCGAACTTCTTGGTGTTTTTATCATAGTTGATCACGCGGGCCCGGTAGTACTTGCCGTTCTCCAGGAACTTGGCACTCACCAAATCGTTCTTTTTTGGTTGTTTGGTCAAGTTGACCGGCAAATCCACCGATGAAGTGCTGGCACTGGGGTTTTGACCATGGAAATCGTTGAAGTTCTTCTTGAACGTTGCAAACCTGGAAGCCGTTTCACCGTCGATCATGTGGAAAGAGATGGTCTGGTCACGGTCGATATCAACCACCTCAATGTCAAAGAACTTGGGCTTGGCAGCTTCCAAAGTCAACAGGCTCATCTCATTGGCCAAGGTCTCCTCCTTCTTCTTCTCCAACGCTTCGTCGTATCCGACCCACACTCCCTTTTGCTCCTTTTGAGCATATTTCACTGCATTGACAAAGTCGGCCTCGTACGGGTTGCTCAAAGCTGCAAATTCATGCATAGCACATAAACCCTCCTTGAGCAAGTCCACTTGCACGGGCTTGGCAGCCAGCTCACTGGCGTACAAGTTGCCGATGAAACCGCCAATTTTGTCAGTGTCGTAGATGTCAAACTCCACGTTTCGCTGCAAGTAGCGACTGTTCATGTAATTGAGGCCGGAATCGTTATTCTTTTCATTGGACAAGCCACCAAGAATCAACGTCAACTTTATGCCTTCTCTAGGGCTGTATAACTTAACTCTGTTCACAGCAGACACAAATTCCACGTAAAAGCCGGAGATTCTGCCCTTCTTATGGAAGCCATTGAAGAAAGTCTTGGCCTTGGTAAGGTTTTCCGATGCGTTGACCACCCTGGTGCCAATGGTCAAGATCTTGGAGATATCTCCACTATAGAACACACCGTTCTTGGCCTCCTTTTTCTGGGCCTCTTCCAACTCAATCAAACGATCCCAATTCATAGATCTCTCGTGGGACGTTTGCTTGTTGTGCTTGATGACAGTAGCAAAGCCTCTGCAAACCAAGCGTTCGGCCAAATCCGACCCGTCAATTTTCAAGGACACCAAGAAACGGGAGTCTAAGTTCAAGTCCTTGTTGGCGTCTCTGAAGCCATCCACGTACATGGAAGCTTTCTTTCCAATGGCAGACACCCTAGTAAACTCCTTGGCCATCTGCACCAAAGAAGCCTGGTGCATGGGATTTTGGGTGAGGGTGGAGTCGTTGGGCTTTGGAGCTCTGACAGAAGCCAATTGCACGGTGATTTCATCGCCCGATGGTAACTTGACATTGATAGTGTCAGCATTAATGACCTTTGTCACGTCCACGTCCACAGTGAGGCCAGGTCTAATGGATTTTGCGGAAGTTTTTGCCGGAGCAGTAGCAGCAGCAGCAGGCTTAAGCGAAGCGTAGAGACCCTTGGCAAGACCTTTGGCGTTCATTTCAGCCTTTCTGAGCGAAGCCATGAGCGAAGAGCCAAGAAGACTGGATTGCCAGTCCACAATCTCGGCCAAACCGTTCTCCAAGAGCTTCTCGTGAATACTGTTTCCAGAAGGATGTTCTACGAGAACAAGAGGCACGGCAGCCAGATTCTCACCCAACACACGAATGGCCACGTTTGTTTTGGATAACAAGTGGTCCTCCACATACTTCTTTGCCTCAAAGGCTACCTTCTGCAAAGGACCAGTGTCGTCAGTTCTGGGACACTTTAAGCCGGCCAAAATCATGGGCAGCAGCACGTAGGAATGGTCATTTACCAAGATACGGCCAATAATACGGTCACCAGAAATCACCCTCTCTACCACAGTTTCCAAGGGAGTCAGCTGGGACTTTTGAACTAGGTTTTCAGAAAGCTCCAGCGGGTGAGGATCTTCAAAGTCATCAGCCCAGATGAGCAATTTCAGTTTCTGAGCCTTTTCCTGAAGGAAGCGAAGCTTTTCAATAAAGTCTTCCTCTTCATCTGAATCAGGTCTCAAGTTCTCCTTCAACTTGACATAACCACGTTCCACCAAGTACTCAATCAACGAGGAGAATATGGGAGCCTGAATATCTCCAAACTCCTTACCACTAGGTAACTTAAACAACACCTTAAACTTGATTTCCTTACCCATAAGCAACTGCCGTAAGAATTCACGACCCACGAACGTATCACCACGGACATATTGGAGAGTTAAAGTTCTTTCAGGGACAGGAATTTGGGAAGATTTAGGGGGTACCAAAACAAGAGTATCTGCACTAAGGATATTTTTTACCCTAGCAGAGAGAGTGGAGGGGGACTTGGAAGGGCGAGAAGGGGCAGAATTAGGCCGAGAATTAGGTCCAGAATTAGGTCCAGAATTACTCCCAGAATTGAAATTTCCAGAATTAGGTCCAGAATTAGGTCCAGAATTAGGGCCAGAATTGAATTTTCCAGAATTAGGTCCAGAATTAGGTCCAGAATTAGTCCCAGAATTAGTCCCAGAATTAGTCCCAGAATTAAATTTTTCAGACCCAGATCCAGACATTTCAACTATAATTTATAATCTTTCGTGATTTTCTCTTGACAAATCAAATGGTCAAGTCGTGTTCGGATGCGCTGGTAAGATCAGATCAGTAGTATAAGGAAAGGAGTCGTGGCCAAACGCTCACCTTCGCGCTACTCCAAAATAATCTCAAACAATGAATGAATGAGTTCGCGCTCTATTAACTACACACATTGCTTGGCACTTTTGCTGTAATATTTGTTAGAATATTTGCTACAATTTGCTAGAATAGGTGAACGGCTTTATATACCGGAACTTTTGAAATAATTATTTTATATATTGATTTTGAGATCAAGAGATCAAGTGTCAAATTTCAGTTGTGATTCCACTCTTAGTGAATTTCTAGTTCTGGTGATTCCACTCTTTGTCAATTTCCAGTCCTGGTGATTCTACTCTTTGTCAATTTCCAGTCCTGGTGATTCCACTCTTTGTCAATTTCCAGTTCTGGTGATTCCACTCTTTGTCAATTTCCAGTCCTGTGATTCCACTCCTTGTCAATTTCCAGTTCTGGTGATTCCACTCTTTGTCAATTTCCAGTCCTGTGATTCCACTCCTTGTCAATTTCCAGTCCTGTGATTCCACTCTTTGTCAATTTCCAGTCCTGGTGATTCTACTCTTTGTCAATTTCCAGTCCTGGTGATTCTACTCTTTGTCAATTTCCAGTTCTGGTGATTCCACTCTTTGTCAATTTCCAGTCCTGTGATTCCACTCTTTGTCAATTTCCAGTCCTGGTGATTCTACTCTTTGTCAATTTCCAGTTCTGGTGATTCCACTCTTTGTCAATTTCCAGTCCTGTGATTCCACTCTTTGTCAATTTTCAGTCCTGTGATTCCTTACTGATTTTCTATAATAGTGAATCTATCCAATCAGGCTTTCAGGACTTTGATTTTTTCAGTTTTCAGTTTTCGTGATTCCCAATTTCAACAGATTCTAAAGCATTCAGTCTAGCTTCTCTTCCATGGTTCGCACTACCGCACAAAGAAGACTCTTGAAAGAGTTCCAACAGCTCCTGCGAGATCCTCCGCCAGGAATCGTGGCAGGCCCCATTTCTGAAGGTAACGTCTTTGTTTGGGACTGCCTTCTTGAAGGACCTTCCGATACGCCATACGAAAATGGTGTATTCAGTGCCATCTTCAAGTTCCCTTCGGACTACCCACTTGCTCCTCCCACACTCACTTTCGACCCTCCGCTTTTACATCCCAACATCTATGCGGATGGTACGGTATGTATCAGCATCTTGCACCCACCGGGCGAAGACCCCAACCAATACGAACGGCCAGAGGAGCGCTGGTCGCCTGTACAGAGCATTGAGAAGATTTTATTGAGTGTTATTTCCATGTTGGCCGAGCCGAATCCGGAAAGTGGCGCTAATATTGATGCCTGTAAGTTATGGCGAGACAACCGAGAGTCTTATGACCGTCAAGTGAGGGATCATGTGAGGAAGTTACTTGGCTTATGAAGTACCAAGAGACCAGAATTGACAATGTTGATAGCCTTGACAGCCTTGACAATCTTGACATGACACATGTTTCCTCAAAGACTTTATAGTGATTACAACTGTAATTGATAACGAATAAACTGAGGGATACTAAAATCTATCAGATGGTCTAACTACTATTGCATTCTCATTCTTTGATAAAGTTTAGTAGTAACTCTATTCAAACCCGGGTTTATGACTTGGGGTATCCCTTGAAAGGTTCTCCGGGATTCCGCTGTAGTAACCAAACCTAGTCTTGTGAGTAAGGAATGGCTGGCGTTCCCTCGTCTGGTCCACTTATGGGACGCCTTGGTAATTTGCTACCCAGTGTAGTAGTCTGCAGTACTCAGTAGGACTAGTAATCTGCAGTACTCAGTAGGACTAGTAGTCTGCAGTACTCAGTAGGACTAGTAGTCTGCAGTACTCAGTAGGACTAGTAGTACTGGAGACGTTATTTAGAGGCAACTCTCTTTTGAGTGTGAAGATATTCAAACTTGGTGATTGAGAGAGGAACAATGTTTCCGTAGGTGAACCTGGGGATCGATCATTGTGTAGTTCTTGTAGTAGTTCTTCTAGTAAGCAGTCCCAATAAATCATTGTTTTCGGTAATTTTCCGAAGTTCTTACCGTGTCGGCAAAAAGACTGTTTGTTAGAAGCAGTGACGAAATCATACTGCTTCTACTTTGTGGACGAGTAGGCACGCTTCTCAAAGTCTCATAGTCCACGGTTTTGAGTTTGGTTTTTGAGTCTGAAGTTTGAGTTATTTGAGGAGCTGATGGAACAGAAATTGACGCTTGACGAATAGGACATCCGCTGGCCTTAGAGGGTAAGACATTATCAGTAGTAGTAGTAGTTCTTCCTGTACTTAGAGTAGTAGTTCTTCTTCAGAGTAGTAATAAATTCATCATATTCATCAGTACAGTACTTTGATTGACTAGTATTCTAGCGTACCCCTCAGTTAGTCGTCGTCACTACCTTGGCTGACTTGTAGAGCGCTCAGTCATCAATCGCACCCTTTGCATTCCCCTTCATACCATACAGGCACTTTGCTTTCCAGTTCCCCGCGCAAACGCACTAAAATGAGTATCTGTAAATGGTGATTTAAAAGAGGGGTTTTTGGGGAGTTGGGAGTGCACTCACTAAATATAATTGAGCATCGCACTACCCTTGAGAAATGATCATATACGCAATTCCTATAGACCCTGACAAAGCAGGCCGGAACTATCGCTAACCATAGCAAGCAGGAGTACAAGGCCTCTAACTTTACCGGAGTTATCATGGCCCTAACAAATAGGAGTACAACCACAATACAACAGTACAGTCACAATACAACATTCCGTACAGTCACAATACAACATTCCGTACAATCACAAGTGAATAAGACCTTACAAGGGAACATACCAAGTCAACAGTATCAATGAAAAAAACTAATAAATATTGTTAGATTTTTCTTGGATACTTCCTTCTGTTTATTGATGGTTCCCAATTAGGGATGTCGGCTTATATAGACTTGCGATTGTGTGCTTCCACCTTGCACCTTGCTACCCATTTATTTATTGTGAGTATATGGATGGATTCTCAGTTGTTTGGCAAACCACGTCTGGTCGCACGTTTCTCCCATGGGTAGTGCGATGCCCATATATTATTACGAAGAAAGCTAATTTTCTTAATTCACTGGGTTCTATACTATCCTCAGATGCCTAATCACCTACCAGTTCGATGTGCGCGGATTTCCCTGACAAGTGGATTACGTCCTATTAAGTACCAGAACGCCGAAAATGTTTGTGCTTTTGTATATAAGACTGAAGGATTCCTCTTTGAGATCCATCATCGAATACTGAGTTGAAAGTACCAATTATAAAGAGTCTAACAATTATATTATATTATTATAGTCAGATCTCCCATGGCTAGTGTGATACCCATGGGAGTAATCACCTACGATGTGCCATCAGACGTGGAATTGCCATAGACCCTGACAAAGCAGAGGAGCAATTGCCATAGACCCTGACAGCAGAGGAGCAATGATGCTTTCCCCTATCTTGGAGATACTTCCGAGGATCCGTCGAGCCGAAGGCATTTACGAGGCACCGCGCGCCTTATCTATTAAATTGCTCAATGAGGTTTCCGATAACGGGCATCCAATTTCCCAATAGAGAAAGGACGCCGGACATTTCCCGCTTTTCTATATAAGACTCAAGGATTTCTCTTTCTGAGAATCATCCACGAATAAACAGAGTTTTGGAAGTACTAACCAATCATAAATAATCTAACATTATTTTATTATTTTATTATTTTATTTTATTATTTTATTTTATTATTTTATTTTATTATTTTATTATTTTATTTTATTATATTATTTTATTATTTTATTATTTTATTATTTTATTATTTTATTATTTTATTATTTTATTATTTTATTATTTTATTTTATTATTTTATTATTTTAATTTATTATTTTATTATTTAGAGTTTGTGAGTGAGGGTGCGTGCTACTACTCCCTAAATTAAATCACAATTTTACAGATTCTCATTTTAGTGCGTGGGCCGTAACTACAAAGAAAAACTGCGAATGATACTAAGATACTACTGGATACTACTGGATAGTGCGAGTAATGCGATTGGGTGCGGGTGCGGGTGCGAGCATTCCAGTAAGGTCAAGTATAGTCGCGACGATAAGGCACGACAAAGACTGAGTATATATGAATAAGCAGATGAGGTAGGAGAGGGTGAGTGAGAAGTAGTACTCTAGTACTACTACTAGTACTACTAGTACTCTAGTACTACTACTAGTACTACTAGTACTCTAGTACTACTACTAGTACTACTCTACTACTCTACTACTACTACTAGTACTACTAGTACTCTAGTACTACTACTAGTACTACTCTACTACTCTACTACTACTACTAGTACTACTAGTACTCTAGTACTACTACTAGTACTACTCTACTACTCTACTAGTACTACTAGTACTACTAGTACTACTACTAGTACTACTCTACTACTCTACTACTACTACTAGTACTACTAGTACTCTAGTACTACTACTAGTACTACTCTACTACTCTACTACTACTACTAGTACTACTAGTACTACTACTAGTACTACTCTACTACTCTACTACTACTACTAGTACTACTAGTACTACTCTACTACTAGTACTACTACTACTACTACTCTACTACTCTACTACTACTACTACTACTCTACTACTCTACTACTCTACTACTACTACTACTCTACTACTCTACTACTACTACTACTACTACTACTACTACTACTACTCTACTACTCTACTACTACTACTACTACTACTACTCATAGTCATAATACTAAAGGCTAACCCAGTGTCAAAACCTAAGTAGTTTAAGTCTATAAAGTACAAGTAGTACAAGTCTCGAGTCTAAGTAATATAAGTGTCTCTTAAGAAGTAAAATAACAACTACAAGAACAAGAATATTAGTACTCAGAAGAAGTACAGAAACTACTACTCTATTCTATTATTATATTAGATTCTTTGATCGTTGGTACTTTCGTAACTCAGTTTATTAGTATCACGTTTATAGACTATTGGGCTTGGGTGTAAACCATATTGCCAGGTCGTAAATGCGGTGGGGAATGGATGGATTGGTTTCCAGTTGTTTTGGAATGCACGTCTGATGGTACATGGTAGGTGATATAGTGGCATGGGTGTGGATGCCCAATTAAATTATTAAATTATTATTTACTATTATTATTTAGTACTGTAGTGCGTGAGTAGTGTGTGCAAATAATCATCATTTTCAACTACACATTTATAGTGCGTGGCCGGTAACTGGCCAAGAGAAAGTGCGTGTAGACTGCAATGGTTGAGCGCGAAGTTACTGCCAATGCGTTGACAGCGAGCGCTCTAGAAGAAAGGCCAAGGGAGTTGCGACTGACCATGGGGAGGGTTAGAACCGACTCAATCTATTACTACTAGACTACAGGAAGAACTACTACTAGACTACAGGAAAAACTACTACTAGACTACAGGAAGAACTACTACTAGACT
>NLAU01000957.1:0-105524 GCA_002370875.1 Metschnikowia arizonensis | reverse complement strand
TGGTAGGTGTAGTGGTAGTTCTGGTAGGTGTAGTGGTAGTTCTGGTAGGTGTAGTGGTAGTTCTGGTAGGTGTAGTGGTAGCTCTCTAGTGGTAGTTCTGGTAGTTCTCTAGTTCTTAGTAATTCTCTTCATATTCACTAGTCAATATTCTTGGAACGCGATCGTCAGTCACTTGCCGCCACTAGCCTTGGACCCATTCGCAATTATCCCATTCGCAGTTTTCTATACGCACTTTTCTTGGCAGTTACCGCGCCCACACACTATAAATGTGTATTGTAAAATGGTGATTTAATTGAGGGAGTACTGATGTACGCACACTCACTGTAAAATAGAAGTCCAGTCCGCTTGCCACATCGGTGCATCACGAGGACCAAGTACTAACCATGGGGAGTAATCAATATCACTAAGCCAATTACAAGGAATAGTAATAATAGTATTTTATACGATAATTTTTGGTGAGTGTGGAAGTGGATGACATCTTTTTATGTCGTTCCCCATATAATTTGATTAGAATATAAAGGCAGCTTTTATAATTTGTTAGCCTTGACCAGTTATTGCCTGATTAAGACAATAATTCAATAACCAATTCAATAACCAATTCAATAACCAATTCAATATCTTCTTTTGAAATAAGTGCCTTAGTTTAGCTTAAAGCTTTTAATTGTTGCGCAGTAAGTAATATGCCTCATATTGCAGAAGCTTCCGCTTCCGCTTCCCCTTCTCCCTTTAACTAGTCTCTTTAAATTAGAAGTAATTAACTTTTAGTTTGACATATATTGTTTTCCTTCTGCTGACTAAGAAGCAACGCCACCCTTTATAGATTTCCAGCTAATATTATTATAATTGGGCATCGCACTACCCATGGGACCTACGATGTGCCATCAGACGTGGATTGCCAAACAACTGGGAAACCATTCCCTACTCTCACTGCAATATTCTGGCTGGGATTAGGTCGTAACAAGGCGGTATGTACACAAGCCCCAAAATCTATATAAGACTGAAGGATCCTCTTTGAGAATCCATCAACAAATAAACTGACTTATAAAAGTACCAACGCACAAGGAATCTAATAATAATATATTAGCGTAGTAGTTCTTGTTCTTGTAGTTGTTATTTTACTTCTTACTTAGACTAGAGAGTACTTACTAGTGACTACTACACTGACTCTTTACACTGACTACTACTTGGACTTTATAAACTACTTAGGTTTTGACAGTGGGTTAGCTTTAGTATGACTATGAGTAGTAGTCACTATGAGTAGTAGAGTAGTACTAGTAGCTCTTCTTGTACCTTATACATTGTCACAATATTGATCCATGACTACTTCATTCACTAGTCAGTATTCTACCCTCCCCATCGCCACCATCGCGATTACCCTTGGGTCTTAAGTTGAGCGCTCGCACACCTCATTCATCAACCATTCGCAGTTTTCTACACGCTCATTCTCTTGGGTAGTACGCACTAAAATGAGTAGTTGTAAAATGTACCTGTAAAATGGGGATTTAATTGAGGAGTTGATGGAGTACGTAGTGACTACTAAATAATAGAGTAGTCTCTACTTACCCTACATTGATTTCAGTATTCTAGTTTACCCCAACTTCAGTCTTTCGCGACTACACTCCACCTGGAGTCTTCACTAGAGCGCTCGCAGTCCATTCGCAGTCTTGTACGCGCACATTCATTAAAATGAGTTGTAAAGTGGTGTATTTGAGGGAGTAGTAGTGACTTCTCACACACACTCACCACTCACTACTAAATAATAATATAAGTGTTCACTACTAAATAATATAAGTGTTCACTACTAAATAATGTAAGTGTTCACTACTAAATAATAATATAAGTGTTCACTACTAATTAATGTAAGTGTTCACTACTAAATAATAATATAAGTGTTCACTACTAAATAATATAAGTGTTCACTACTAAATAATAATATAAGTGTTCACTACTAATTAATAATATAAGTGTTCACTACTAAATAATATAAGTGTTCACTACTAAATAATGTAAGTGTTCACTACTAATTAATAATATAAGTGTTCACTACTAATTAATGTAAGTGTTCACTACTAAATAATAATATAAGTGTTCACTACTAATTAATAATATAATTGTTCTCGTCAGATCCCCCATGGGTATCGCACTACCCATGGGTGTAATAATCACCTATGATGTGCGATCAGAGGAGGAATTGCCATAAATCTTCCTGAACAGAACAATGGGAACGCCTTCCCATTGTTCGCTCGAGGCTTCCGATGATGACTGTGCAGAAGACAATCCCAAGGAGTCACAATGTCGACTCAGCCTCCTTTTAGAAGGTCGTCGAACTTTCCTCGGATCTTCCCTGCTTTTCCTATATAAGAATCCATCCACGAATAAACAGAGTTTTGGAAGTACTAAAAATCATAAAGAATCTAACAGTAGTAGAGTACTAGTAGTGGTGCTTTTCTTCTACTCTTTAGAGTGATTGTCAGTAGTATAGAGTACTGCTAGTTGTTATAGTTCCTGTTCTTAGTGACGTAGTAGAAGATCCTGAGTAGTAGTATGACTAGAAGGATGACTATCTCTAGTAGTTCTTAGTAGGTAGAGTAGTACTATTAGTAGCAGCTCATCCTAAGGTTCATAACAGCTAAAAAATGCATCTTTGAAAAACCTATGCAAGGGTTTCTGTGATTGAAATTGTTGAGAATCAAAGCGTGAGAGTGAGGGGTTTCAGCACCGCGCTAAACTGACTTGTTATGAGTTGGCCCTTTGATCTCGTAATTGAGATGTCACAATGAATATTGTGCACACCTACCCGAAAACGGTAGTGGGGGAGTGAAGGTCCACTCTAATATAAAAGGAAAGCCGGTATACCTGAGGTACTGATGTTTGATGGAAATGGAAGTTTCCTCTTAACAGAAATCTGTCTTGTGTATCTACTGTTATGTATTTACCCATGACTGTCTATGGATGGTAAGAACAAGTCTACTACTATACCAACTTCACTCCAAAAAACTGTGATGTTCAAAAAGTTGTTGTTATCTCACCATGTTTTGATACAAATCTGGAGTTAGAGTGTATAGCAGTGTCAGTGGTTAGTCAGTTTTTCTACGTAACCATGCTCGTCTAGCATTGTTAACCTCCTGTAGTAACCTGTAAAACTGCTCATCCTTGTCTAACAATGAATAGCAATGTTGCATCTGCTCACTTGATGCATCCTGCATCTCGCTCTCACAAGCATGTTGCAATTCAACACGAAGATCCTTCTCCGATAACGGGCCCCTAATTTCCCAATAGAACCTTATCTTGATATCAATTTAGAGGCATTACTGATATGAGACTCCACTTTTCTATATCAGACTCAAGGATTCTCAGAAAGAGTATCCACCAACTAAACTAGGTAAGTAGTGAAAATAAAGAGAGTAAACTAGTACTAATATGGGTATCGCACTACCCATGGGACCTACCATGTGCCATCAGACGTGCATTGCCAAAGTGGAAAGCATCCATCCACTCCCTACTCTCACGGGATTTTCCCTTGACCATACCAACCAGGAGTACAACGACTATTCAGCCTTTACCTACTACCAGCGATTTAGGACGTGGCAACATGGCTAAACCCAAGTCCCAAAAGCTATATAAACCCCGGGATTCCAGTATTGGAAATCTATGAACGAAGAATGTCAAAATGTATAAAGAGTATGAACTTTGACAAATCTAAAAAGTAGTCAGTACTAGTCAGTACTAGTCAGTACTAGTAGTAGTCAGTACTAGTACTATCAGAATACCTCATCAAAAAGCATAAAAGCTTACTCACAAATGAACAAAAATAAAAGAATACAGTCTTATGACTAGACTAATTCAGTTTCAGCTCAACTTTATTAAAAGGAGGTGTAGCATATTCAGTTATATAAGCTATAAATCAAATAGAAGATTGTATTTCTACATATCTTGAATATCTGCTAATATTAATAATAAGTCTATTAGTACTTCTTGTTCTGTAGTCTTTAGTCTTATTCAGAGTAGATTGTACAGTACATTGAGTCAGTGTTGCTGTCAGTCGCTTGCAGATTCGCGCATTCGCATTCAGCCATTCAGCCAATTCTCACTTTTCCCACCCCGCACAATAAGTATCTGTAAAATGGTGATTTAATTGAGGGAGTGAGGACTTGATGGAGTAGTATGCTCACTACTTAGTACTCACAAATAATATCAATAGTATACTCTAGTAACTAAAATATTGTTAATATCGTATCAAAACTACTATCATCACTACTATCATCACTACTATCATCACTACTATCATCACTACTATCATCACTACTATCATCACTACTATCATCACTACTAATTATGTAGATGTACTGTAATATATGGTAAATACACTACCTTCTCAAATAGGAAGGAGTAGGTCAGTGAGACCAAGCACTCAACTACAAAAACATTCTCGGAAAGCAACTGACACTCATGCATCTAATTTAATACTTTTTTACGACTTTACACTGGTACAATTTTGTATGTTTATTTAGTACTAAAATATTATGGTAATAATAGGTAATCAATCCTCAACCATCATCTACCAACCAGAGCTTTACAGTGATTATTAGCTACCACTATCACTATGATTAGTAGTAGAGTAAAGTGCTTATTCATTGATGTGTTTCAGTATCCTTCTTTATACACTTTAGGTAAAGGTTTGGAGTCTTTTTGAAAGTCTTTTTGAAAGTTATTTTACTAAACTACGATAAAAGTGCCTTTAATTTACATGCTAAAATAGTCTTAACTTAAATCTCTCGCTGATCATAGAATACATTCTCTACAAAAACCCGTACATCCTTAGTCTCTCACAACTGCTGTTTGTTATTACAAGAATCACATTATACGGTAATCTTATTTTATATGTGTATCTAAGTCCACTAATTAATCTGTATAGACTAGTTCTTCCGTAGTTCTTGTGTTTTCAGAGTAGTATTATGATTGGATTTATTTTATTTGGAGTAATAGTGTCACAATACAAAGCCGGTGCCAAAACTGGGGGCTCTAAGCAAACTTGTACAAAATATGACGGCTCAACTTTAGGGTAGAAGGGCATTCGGAAACCGCTCAATAACGTACTTGGAAGATGCGTCAGGGGATTTGAAGCTGAATCTATAGTAGAGGGTTAGACCACTACACCTTCCTGTCTAATATCAGTTACTATAATGACCTAGTATCTCTAGTTGTATACAATCTATAGTTAGTTCTAACCTGCATAGTACACTAGTCAGAGGAGAAGTCAGTCACGTGGTATTCTAAAACAGCTAAAAAAGTTATTTTTATATATATAACTACAGAACAAACTTATCCGTCATTTTAATGTTCCCAACCGAAAGCAGAAAAATTACAAGATATAATGGGATGTCGGGTTTCTACCACTCCATTTGATGAAGTCCAGTCAGCAGAAAGTCTATAATTTGCCATCATTTAATTAGTCATGGTTAATCCAACTCCTTCACTCAAATTAATCACTACTATTACTATTACTATTACTATTACTATTACTATTACTATTACTATTACTATTACTATTACTATTACTATTACTATTACTATTAAAGTGCAGTACAGAATTAAAGTTATTAAGTCTGGTTAGTCACGTGCGATCGTCTCTGTCGCAGACCCGTCACTGTCTCCTGTCACTGTCCCACTCACTACTTCATAGCGCTCACTACTCCATAGCCTTACCACTCACTCCAAAAACTATGTCAGAAAAATGTGCCTTTTGTTGGGGTGGTGACTCGGAAATCCCTCCCTTTGGTACTCTAAAAGATGCTCAGGACCTTCTCCAACCTTGCTCCACTTGCCACTTGGTAACTCATCGAAAATGCCTTATTGACTATATTAATTCCATATTGTTTTCTAAGATTGAAAGAGAACTTATATCTCCTGACCCTTCCCCTTATACACCTTCTCCTTATACCATTAGTGTTGAATCTGATAATGATACAGATAATGAACCAACCATACTAGGCTTATCTATGCGGGAGCGTTGGGTATCTTTTTTGGGACCAGGTATTGCAGAAACAAGAAGTTTCCTGAATAACTCGTCTCCCCGCAAACTGTGGCGCATCTCCACTCCTTGTCCTCAGTGTAAGGGCAAAATCGACTTCAAGCTCAAGGGCCTGTACATCTTGGGTGTCAATGCCTTGGTGCGTGATAAGATTGTGGATTTTGTACTGTATGCCACCATTGCTTTGGGTTTATTGGGTGCTAGTGCTGGTATAGTCTCCGTGGGTGTTACGGGCTTGACTGTATGTGGGCTTAATATGGTGAAGGCTGTTTCGCCCTCATTCTTAGACTCCCTAAGACAAAGACCTGTTTCTAATTCTTCCCTGATAAAGTTGCACCAGATATCGCTTCTTCCTGTCATCATGTATCGCATGCGAGGCCTGCTGCTCATGGATTGCCTTTTCAAGCGTCGAGAAGGTTTCGTGTGGCCTGAGATCTTTAATGAATTTCTTATCTGCAACTTCTTATCGGCTTTGGGCAATCATGTGTTGGCAAAAACCTTGTGGTCCAATACAAAAAACATCCTTATGTTGCTGACTCATAAGCCTACTTCGCTTTTGGAACTCTTGAGAGGGAGAAAATTGTTCCACAACATCAAATGGTCCAGCCCCTCTGTCATGATTGCCTTGATGGTCCCTTTAAGATGGTCCTATGATTTTTTCTACAGAGAGACTTTCAACCGCCTTCACTTTTCCATGACTCGTGCTGTGCGCCCCAAGGATTTAGCTGACTCTCTCTCTCCCAAAGATTACGCCCGCCTTGAAACTTTACAATCCACTATCTCCAGTCTCAGTGTGGTGTTAGGTGCCCGAATCAACCTGGCCAAAAAGTCCCGCTCCTTGCATTCGATTCTACTGCTCCTCAAGGAAAAAAATCTCTACGCATATTTGCACTGCAGATTCCTATACATGCTCTATAAGTCCAAGGCATGTCTTCTTCATGACTACTCGGATTCGCTACTTGTGAAGCTGGGAGTAGTGACGTTTATCACCACGGTGATCTGGCCATTTTTGGCCTCGCACCTAGGCAAGGCCGTGTGCTTTGGGCTCCGATCTCTGCCGTACTTTTCTTCCGTGACCGACTTGCCATTCTTATCGAATTTGCTAGCCATGGCCATTTTGGCTGTTGCTAAGGATGTATCCAATTTGTTCTTATGTTACCAGAAATCTCGCCAGCTCTTGGATCTTACTATAGTACAGAATGAAAGGGAATCTCCTGAACCTACTCATCACAACGAAACAATTCCTGGTGGATATAGCTTTTGATTTGACACATTCTTCAAGTTCCACATATCTTAGGCCCTTCAGGCAATATATTACATTTAATGTACCGAGTGAATCTATTGTAAGGTCTATGACAACTCGAATTAATCAAGGACATTACTCGTCATCGTAGTTCTCATCTTCTTCGACCTTTCTCAAAGGAGGCTCGGGAACTATATTCTCTTCTTCCTCCTCCTCCTCGTCATCGTCTTCAGCCATATTCACCGGCTCAGCATTTCTTTCTAAATTGAGATGCTTTTGCTTCGGCGATGCGGTCTTAGATTTGATCGTTATGGATTCCTCACTCTTCGATTTATCTTCTGTTACTGAGCCCTGCCCTGGTACCGATGCAGGCACTGTCATTTCAATCTTTATTTGCTCTTCATTGGCTGCTTTTGCTGATACAGGTTCTGCAATAGGAGCTGAGGGGTTCAGGCCTGCCATGTTACCAGAACTGTTCTCGGTAGAACCACTACCACTTGTTTTCGCAGCAATAGGCTTGATGGTGACATCTTCTAACAGAGACTTTTCAGAAACTTCAGTATTGGGCTTCTTTACGACTTTAGAGTCAGACTTGTTATCAAGATCCCTTTTGGTCGACTCGTTTTTGGCGACCTTCTCCTGAACAGAAGAAGCTGCAGAAGGTGCCTCTACCTTGGGGCCATTTCCATTAAGAGGGACCTGTGTGGGTTCTTGACGTAGTTGTGACAGAGGCGAAGGTCTCTGAGAAATGTTTTCATGGTGGGGCGCAGGGTTTTGAGGTGGACCTTGGTGTGTGATTTGCTGCACCGGGTGCAGAGGCTGAAATGGCTGTGGAACAACTTGCAGGTTCGTTGGAGGAGCCGGAGGACTGTGGTGGAGTTGCTGGTGATAAGGCATGGGCTGGTTTGGGTGCTGCTGGGGAGGTGGAGGACCCAGATGGAGTTGCTGGGGGCCTTGGTGGAGCTGCTGAGGCCCTGGAGTTCCCTGCGGCTGGGTGCTCTCCAAAACCATTCCCTGAGGTAAGCGAGGCTGTTGGTTGACAGGTGGTGGTTGTGGAGGATGAGTGTTTCCATCTTGCTGGTACTTGATCAACTGTTCTAGACGCGCCTTGATGTGGGGATTGCCCGGGTCTAGCCTCTCCGCCTGGCGATAAGCATCCAATGCGTCAGAGATTTGATTGTTGCAGGTCTCGTAAAGGGTTCCAAGATCGTACCACACCTCACTGATGTAAGGATTCAAGCGGATGGCCCTGGTATAGGCATCCAAAGCATCGCGGTACTGAGAGATCTGATAGTAGAGCACACCAATAGAGCACCAGAAGGTGGGGTTTCTGGAGTCTCTGTTGACAGCCTGCTGGAAAGCTTCGTAGGCAGCGTTGAAGTCGCCTCGGATCATGTGCACGCGGCCCAAATAGTACCAGGAATGAGCATCGGAGGAGTCAATGTCAATGGACTGGGTGAGGTATTTCAAGGCAATGTTCAAGTCTTGCTTGAAAGGCCTCAGGTGGGTATCAGGCGAGCTGGAGGGCGAAGCCTCAGCCTGCGAGTACAAACAGCCCAACTGCTGCAAGACCTTGGCATGGTTGGGATTGACCTCCAAGACCTTCTCATATGCCTCTTTGGCACCGTTCCAGTTCTTCTGCAGCTCCAAGACGGAGCCGATCTGGAACCACACATCAGGCTGGGTCAAAGGGTGTGGTGGATTGGATAAGATGTATTGGAAGCACTCTAAAGCCGAGGGCAACTTACCCTGATGCTTATATATTATGCCGAGGCGAAAGTAGATCTCGTTTGATTTGTCAAAGTTAGGGTCCAAGTCCAAAACACGCACAAAGGCCTCCTCAGCGTACTCCAAGGAGCCATAGCGGTCATAAAGAATACCAATTCCATGCCATAACTTGGGAACATTAGGATTGTCCAAATAGTAAAGAGCACGCTGGTATGCAGCATAGGCTCTTTGTAAATCGTCCATCATAAGGTAGCAATGACCCAAAAGGCCCCAAGTATCGCCGTTTTCGTGGTTAAAGTTCAAAGCCTGCTCATAGAGCTCAGCAGCTTTTAGGAAATGATCTCTGGAGCGGAAAATGGTAGCCAAACGCGTCAATGCGTCGGGATTGTTGGGGCTATGTCTCAAAGCAGTTTCATACAGCATAGAAGCCTTTTTCAAGTCGCCAAGCAGCTCAGCCAACGAGCCAATAGCAAGCCACGTGGAGCAAGTTGTTTCCAGTAAAAGGGACGACACCTCTGGGGTCTGTGAGGAGTTTTGCTGTGAAGTTGCATGGGCCATAGCATGAGCCTGGGGCAAGATCTGGATCTGGTGCTGAAGTGGCATATTCACAGGGGAATGTGCCATAGTGGAAGACTTCATAGCCATCTGTACGGGCAAAGACATTGTGATAGAGGAAAGTTTGGGAGATGTCTTTGTAAATGGGAATGATTTGATTTTGAGCTTGAATGGTGTTGAATGGTGTTGAATGGTTTTGAATGGTCTTGAATGGTTTTGAATGGTGTTGAATGGTTTTGAATGGTCTTGAATGGTTTTGAATGGTCTTGAATGGAGCTTTGTGATTGGCTTGGCTTGACTTCACTTGACTCACTTGACTTGGCTTTGGGAGAGTTTTGCGATACAGGCAGAAATAGGTCAGGAGGTTATGTGGCCCGGCGTCAATATGTACAAGACCAGAGGAGGCGTATAATGAAATGGAGGCCAGCAACAAGCGGATAAAAAATGGGGCAGCGGAGGAAAAAAAAAAATAAATGGGGCACGACGGGCGGAGGAAAGTAAAAAACCAACGGCGTAAGCTAGGCGCGATTTTACGGAACAGAAAAAAGCGAGAAAATAAAGCGTAGAAAATAAGGCCTTTGAAAGAGTGCCAAAAAAAGCAAAAAGAAAAGAAAAAAAAGGAAAAAACGGAAAAAAACAATATGAGATAAGACAATAAGACAAAGCAATCAAAAAATAATCAAACAATGAGAAATGAGATAATCCAAAAATAAAAAGTCAAAAATGAAAAATGAAAAATGAAAAATGAAAAATGAAAAATGAAAAATGAAAAATGAAAAATGAAAAATGAAAAATGAAAAATGAAAAATGAAAAATGAAAAATGAAAAATGAAAAATGAAAAATGAAAAATGAAAAATGAAAAATGAAAAATGAAAAATGAAAAATGAAAAATCAAAAATCAAAAATCAAAAGTCAAAAGTCAAAAATCAAAAATCAGAAATGAAAAATCAAAAATGAAAAATCAAAAATCAAAAATGAAAAATCAAAAATCAAAAATCAAAAATCAAAAATCAAAAATCAAAAATCAAAAATCAAAAATCAAAAATCAAAAATCAAAAATCAAAAATAAAAAATAAAAAATCAAAAATCAAAAATAAAAAATAAAAAATAAAAATGAAAAATGAAAAATAAAAATCAAAAAAGAAATAAAAAATAAAAATAAAAAATAAAAAATAAAAAATAAAAATAAAAATAAAAATGAAAAATAAAAATCAAAAAAAGAAATAAAAAATAAAAATAGAAATAAAAAATAAAAATAAAAAATAAAAAATAAAAATAAAAATAAAAATAAAAAATAAAAAATAAAAATAAAAATAAAAATAAAAAATAAAAAAAATCAATTAATAAAACAATCAAATATTTAAAATAAAAAATCCCTCCCATTCTTGAATAGCCTCCTGTGCAGCGTACCAGAAAAATACGATTAATCGTCGCACACTATCGCCAAAAAGAAACCAACAAAGGGAATAAAGGGAACAAAGGGAACGTGCATATAAGAATGGACTGACGAACCGAGCAATAATGATAGCGATATTTTTGTTTTTTGTTTTCTTGTTTTTTGTTTTCTTGTTTTTTGTTTTTTTGTTTTTTGTTTTTTTGTTTTTTGTTTTCTTGTTTTTTGTTTTCTTGTTTTTTGTTTTTTTGTTTTTTGTTTTTTGTTTTCTTGTTTTTTGTTTTTTGTTTTTTGTTTTTTTGTTTTTTGTTTTTTTGTTTTTTTGTTTTTTTGTTTTTTTGTTTTTTTGTTTTTTTGTTTTTTTGTTTTTTGTTTTTTTGTTTTTTTGTTTTTTTGTTTTTTTGTTTTTTTCTTCGTTTTTTCTTTTTTTCGTTTTTTCTTTTTTTCGTTTTTTCTTTTTTTCGTTTTTTCTTTTTTTCGTTTTTTCTTTTTTTATTTTTTTATTTTATTTTATTTATTTTATTTTTTCTTGTTATTTTGAATTGAGTTTCCAACAATGCACTTCTTCTTTGGGTTAGGGTTCTTATGAAAGAGATTTGTTAGGAATACCATGGATGGTTAATGAATTGGCGTTAATGATTAAGAATAAGGAGGGGTTAATAGTAAAGCGTTAATAATAACGAATAAGGGATAAGGGGTAAAAATAAGGGTTAACGGAATAACAGTTAAGAATATGGGTTAAAGGTTAAGAATATGGTTAACATGGGAATAACATTAGTGGGTGAGGGGAGAATGATCAGGGTAAGAGGTCGTATGAGGAAAGGAGTGACAATAGAAGTCTGGAGGTGGTAGTCGGTGCAGTCTGGAGGTGGAGGTGGAGATGAAGTAGAGTAGTCGGGTTCTCTAGCCTAGTGGAAATGTCAGTCTGGAAATGTCAGTCTGGATAGCTTGTGGACTGCTGCTATATTGAGTCAGCCGCATAAGAAAACAAAGTCCATGACCGGCCACCGCAGGACTAAGGTGTAACAATAGGCTGGTACCAGCTTCATGGACTTCTATTTTTGGCGTTGCATGCAGGCCGCCCACCATAAAAGTTGCGGGTTTGCTGGGAGGATGTGCAGAAAAAAAGTCTTGGTAAGTAAACGAGAGTCTGATCTCAAGTGCGTACGGCATATCACCTATTTTAAACGCACATTTCTTATTTGAAGGGATGAAGAAATGGATGGGAATAAGGCTTTAGAATTGGCTTTAAATTTAGGGTTCAAATTGGAATTTTGGGGTGGGGCTCATAATCCCGTTATCGTTCTTCTCTATCGGTGTCCGCTCTTCTCTATCGGTGTCCGCTCTTCTCTATCGGTGTCCGCTCTTCTCGCTCTCTCCGCTCTTCTCGCTCTCCCCGCTCTTCTCGCTCTCCCCGCTCTTCTCGCTCTCCCCGCTCTTCTCGCTCTCCCCGCTCTTCTCGCTCTCCCCGCTCTTCTCGTTCTCCCCGCTCTTCTCTCGCTCGCTTTGCAATGACGTGGTGATGGCGCCATTCTATGCGGACTAAGTCACGTGCGCTTCCATAAACGGAAATGTCCTTTCTACTCCTGGTACTTTGTAATTCTTGCTTGTTATGTAGGCCAAAACTTGCCCTGTAGATTCTTTTGATCTAATGTGACCTAATGTGCTATTACTAAAATGTTTTAATACATGCTGCTTACTTGTAAATCTTCACTTACATTAAAATCACATGTCTCTTGTTTTGCCCCGGAAGGAACTGTTAAAGCCTAAAAGCTCATTGATTCCACTGGTCCAGTCATTCTCTCCCTTTGCTATGCAGAAAATACCATTCGGTACGTTATGCTCTGATCCCGCGCCCGCGCCCGCGCCCGAATGACCCGGCTCAATGTAGTCGTCAAACGTATGACGAGACCGGAGCGTTTTGGGCGGCTGGTGGTTTCCCGGAATATAAATGGTGCCGTTTTCGCTCACCACGTGTATTTCATCGCCTGGCTTCAAGTCATGCTGTGGAATGCCATCAATGGTCATCTTCACCAGCTCGTTGCGGTTGTCACTAGACAACTTGATCATCACATGCAGCGTAGCAGGAAGAACCAATGGGCGGAACGATAATGATTGCGGACAAATGGGAGTAAGAAGAATGCACGGTACCAATGGGTGGACAATAGGTCCTCCAGAAGACAAGGAGTAAGCCGTGGAGCCCGTGGGAGAAGCAAAAATAAGCCCATCTGCACTTGTAGTGGTGAGAAACTCACTATCAATGTACACATCAAGCTTAATCAAGCTGGGAGCAGAACCTCGGTGAAGCAAGATGTCATTCATGGCATAGAGCATTGTAGCATCATGGTGTTGCTTATAGTGAGCTAATTCATATTCGATGATTTGGTCCTTCTCCAGCTGGCGAGAAAGCGACTTGATTTCATCATTATCCTGACGCACCACGTGGCACTTGAGCCTCATTCGGTGCATTGCCTTGCTCCTGGATTCAAAAACCGCCCGGAAGGTGTCTCGAAACGTGGAGAAGTCAAATGGGAGTAAAAAGCCTAGTGTTCCAAGAGCAAAGCAAAGCACAGGAGGCACCAGGCCGTTCAGGAACGCAGATACTGCACGTAAAGCGGTTCCATCACCACCAAGAGACACAATAAGGTCAGTTTTGGCCACGATATCCGCCACGGATCCTGTATACACGGTGGATTTAACTGGCGTGACTTTTGAAAGTAATAAATTCCGAAGCGGGGGTTTCATCAGCAGCAGTTGAGGATTTTTCAACACATGTTTTTGAAATGGCAGAAGCTCAACATCCTGAAGCTCAGCTCCAACATCCTCAGAAACAATAACATTCAATGAAGGATATTCCAAATGGATGAAATTAATAAACTCAACCATAGCCGAAAAGACTCCTTCATTCCATGGCTTCTTGACCACGTAAATATTTTGAAGCGGATTCCGCCATATCACGCTACGTAGCTTTGAATGAGGCGACCCAATGTATTCAGGAATGGTTCTTCCCTGGAGCTCAGTACACGACCGTATTGATAAATGACATTTTCCTATGCAATTGACAACCGCCTGGGGAACCCACCTATATGAATAGAAGGAACGACTAGGACTTTTACCTCCTTGAGCCCTGCAGATGGTAAACATGAGTGAGTAATTGAGGGTGATTACTCTGTATATAGGACCGCACAGAAATTACATAAAACCACTTAACTACCCTTAAATATAAATACATAAAACCACTTAATTACCCTTAAATAAATACATAAAACCATTTAATTACCCTTAAATAAATACATAAAACCATTTAATTACCCTTAAATAAATACATAAAACCACTTAATTACCCTTAAATATATAAACTTAAATATAATACATACAATACACATTTTTTCTCATAGCTTACGGTGTTAGTTTATGTTCATCCAAAGGTCAGTATCAAAACTCCTCAGTCGCGTAGTCTCAGTGTTTGTTCAGCTTTACAAGACTGCGAAGTGAGGCAAGTGGCAGTTCAACAGAGTGCGCGTGTGGGTTCTCGCATATATGAATACCAGAGAGTGTGAGCAGCGCGCAGACCTGAGACTAGGTAGGTGGTGGTGTGTAGGTAGGTAGGTAGGTCGGTAGGTAGGTCGGTAGGTAGGTCGGTAGGTAGGTCGGTAGGTAGGTCGGTAGGTAGGTCGGTAGGTAGGTAGGTAGATAGATAGGTAGATAGATAGGTAGATAGATAGGTAGATAGGTAGATAGGTAGATAGATAGATAGATAGATAGCTAGCTATATACATACATACATAGCTAGATACATACATAGCTAGATACATACATAGCTAGATACATACATAGCTAGATACATACATAGCTAGATACATACACCATCGAAGTCTAGTCTGTAATTATTTAATGTACATAATACAGAATTTAGTCTAGGTACGATATACACCAGGCACCACACAAGTATACACTAGCCTATATATATTCTAGATATATCAGACATTCATATGGTGAGTACATCTACAATTACATAGCACAGATTGGTACTTAGTCAGAAGTATGGCAGGACATCTAGTGAAGGTTTAAAAGTTGATAAATGCATTCGTTCTTGAATTAAAGGAGGAGCTAGAAAGCACTAAATCTAACAGTATTCTTCGTATTCGTCTCCTCATATATAGGCACTTAATACGTAGGCATACACTATTTATTGAATACGTATCTTAGAAATCTATAATTATATAATCTTGATTGTTAAGAGATCAGTGTCGCCTAAAAAATATAACCATATATTGTAGATAGTCTGACGTCTTAATACTAGGTGGTAGTAGATGCTTAGACCGGTAGGGTTTTTAGCCTGCAGCTTGAACGCTGGTTATGGATATAAATATATTATTGTCAGATCCCCCATGGGTATCACCTACGATGTGATCAGACGTGGATTGCCAAACAAGTGGAAAAGCAATCCATTCATTTCCTACTCTCACTCGAATTGTCATTGACCCTAACAAGTAGGAGAGCAGCAGCAATTCAGCCATTCCGTAGTCTCACACGCGAGTGGTTTTGCCGGAGTCAAACCGTAGTAAGGTGGCCTGCACACATGCCCCAAAAGTGTATATAAGACTCAAGGATGTCTCTGTGAGAATGCATGAACGAATAAACAGAGTTTAAAAGTACTGAACAATTATAAGAGTTTAAAAGTACTGAACAATTATAAGAGTTTAAAAGTACTGAACAATTATAAGAGTTTAAAAGTACTGAACAATTATAAGAGTTTAAAAGTACTGAACAATTATAAGAGTTTAAAAGTACTGAACAATTATAAGAGTTTAAAAGTACTGAACAATTATAAGAGTTTAAAAGTACTGAACAATTATAAGAGTTTAAAAGTACTGAACAATTATAAGAGTTTAAAAGTACTGAACAATTATAAGAGTTTAAAAGTACTGAACAATTATAAGAGTTTAAAAGTACTGAACAATTATAAGAGTTTAAAAGTACTGAACAATTATAAGAGTTTAAAAGTACTGAACAATTATAAGAGTTTAAAAGTACTGAACAATTATAAGAGTTTAAAAGTACTGAACAATTATAAGAGTTTAAAAGTACTGAACAATTATAAGAGTTTAAAAGTACTGAACAATTATAAGAGTTTAAAAGTACTGAACAATTATAAGAGTTTAAAAGTACTGAACAATTATAAGAGTTTAAAAGTACTGAACAATTATAAGAGTTTAAAAGTACTGAACAATTATAAGAGTTTAAAAGTACTGAACAATTATAAGAATGTAAAGAGACCCTGAAAAATAGTAACTAATAAATATCCACTAATAAAATGTCTAGTACTAAGTAATTTACTGAAAAGTTATTATACTATCTACTTATACTACTTTATGTTTTCATGCAAAACCAAGCGACCAGGTTCAACTTGTTACATAGTATTGTACTGCTGGTGTATAGGAGGAGCTTTCGCCCACACCACCTGACTTCTTGTATAACATCTCTACTCTACATCCCTAAGATATTATTACTGGGACTATTTAGTCCTCCTGATACACCCATGTACCAGACTATATCTCTTTTTACATGACGAGGAATGACACACCATCCATACATGAATGGAGAAGTTTGGGAATAAGAACCCACATAAGGACACTGACCATCTTCTTTAGTAGAAAGGACTTGATGCTTTGAAATAATTCCTCTGTCAGCCGCACCCATGATCAGCAGAATACAATGTTGTCCGCATGATCATATTGCAGAAATTAATAAAAAACATAGACCAATTCCTTTTACGCCCGAATTTTCCCGAGACTATAAAGTAGGATTCTCACAATTCAGCGGAATGACTAAATAATTAGGTATAGCAGGGATAGATTTTCTAATACTTTAATCTGATTGGTTGATTGACAATTGCTGAATGCAGGATTCAGAAGGATTTATAGACTTTTGCGTTACCATATTGGGATATTAACTGTATCGTTTTGTTTACTACCACCACCAGAAGCCGCACTCGCGAAAGAAAAGACTGTTTCCTTGACCATGAGACAGTGCCGTGTAGGTCGTGTGCTGACCATGAGACAGTGCCGTGTAGGTCGTGTGCTGACCATGAGACAGTGCCGTGTAGGTCGTGTGCTGACCATTATTAATTTATACAAGAAATCTGCGTTTATTCACTTGGCTATTGCGTGGTTTTCACATGTGACCTAGACAAGAATGTGTAAATTGCCCCATGTTTATATGCACTAGAGACTACCTAGCTGTTAGTATTCCTGGTAGTATGACTGTGTAGTGGTCAAGCTCAGCTCGACCTAATGCCGTCCCGAGACGGTAGTATCACTATTTTTCCACTAATCTCTATTACATCCGTACATCCCTTTGCCTTGATATTATTCATAAGGCCTTTGGAAAGTTTGCTAGAGCTATTGAGTGTTTGGAATGTATTTTGGTAGAAAAACGCTTTCTTCCAACTTTTGATTCTAGAGATGTACATGCACATTCTGTCTGGTAGTTCTATTGGAAGCATAAAAGTCCATACATAACCCAGTTTGGACAATTGCTCAATTTCAAAATCTTTTTCTCCTATTATACTATAGTCTATTCCTAGACCCTAGTGATTTAAGCCTCTATCAGGGGAACCCATTCCTGCCTTGACCATGTAATTAAATTGGAATGTTCCAACTGCTATGTAATTGACTGGTGTAGGTGACCTATCATCGGGCATCTGACAATCTGTGTCTGATAGTATTGTGTAGTCAGTAGTCAGTAGTGAGTAGTGAGTAGTCACTAATCACTAATCACTAATCACTAATCACTAATCACTAATCACTAATCACTAATCACTAATCAGTATAGATTAACTGAATCATCAACTGGTATACTGATTAGCTAGAACGCATTGATCTTTTCAGTGTTCTTATAAGACTTTCTAATCAACTCTTGATTGGGCAGTCTGGACTGATGGCCGGTCACGCCTAGCGTCGTAGGTACCGAAAAAGAATAGTCAGTTAATCTAGTCAGTAGGTCAGTATAGTGGTAACCATAGTAGTCAATAGAGCAGTCAATAGAGTAACCATAGTAGTCAATAGAATAAAGTATACTCAGCATAGTCATATTGTTAGGGTAAATTATTTGGACATTTTATGGATTCAGAGAAAAGGAAATCAGGGTTTATATAGACTTTGGGGTATGCGTGGTGAGGGATCAATGCGGAATTGCAGCCTATGCTGAAACATGGTGTTGCGCGGCGTATACAATACACTTCTACACTTGTACCTCTATTCTGTAGTAGTCACTATACATTTCTAGATACATTTATACACTATGAATCAAGCTCCTTATTTAAGGATTCAATCTCTGACTTTTCAGCCTCCGTCAACTCAAACCGTCCCTTCTCTCCATTTACATCGCCATTCCGTGGCACTTTCTGACCGTGAGGTGGGTCAAGGTCCATCAGCTCCACGCCAATATGCTTCTCTCCAGGATTGTGGTCTTCCTCGTCATAAAACTCATTTTCTGGCACAATGTGCTCGTCTCTTGCCTGCTGAGACCCTCCTTTTGTATCGATGGCCATGGGCGAATCCTCTTCCTCATCACCCAAGTCCTCTGCATCACGTGGAACCTCATTCATCTGCACTGAAGGCGCAAACTTGGTATTTTCCAAGTTATGGATAATATTGGTCAAGATCTTGTTCAAGAAATCCGGAGCATTGGCGTTGTACATGTTGGAAGGACGCACGTCGAGATTGTAGTCGGGCCCATAGTACTCGTAGTACTCGTTGTAGGGCAATTCCGAGGGTAACACCACATCGTTGAGCAAACCCGACTCGAAGGCCCAGGTTCTGGCCACGTTTCTCATGGTGTAACCTCCACCTCCCACCACCATCAACGGAACTCCAAATGACCTCACAAAGTCCACGCAATTGGCATGGCCACGCATACTCAAGTTGAAGCAACCGAGCCGGTCTCCACTCAATGAGTCTCCTCCTGTTTGCAACACAATCGCCGAAGGCTGGTACCAGTCCATGATTTTCTGGATCACTGGCTCAAAGATGGACTTGTAACTAACATCATCGATTCCATCCCGTAATGGCACATTGACTGCATAGTGTTTCCCCTTACCGATTCCAATATCCCTTAATTCTCCTGTTCCCGGGAAAAACTCTCCATACTTGTGGAACGACGCAGTCATCACACGATCAGTTGTGTAAAACGCTTCCTCCACTCCATCTCCATGATGCACATCAATGTCAATATACAAAACCCGTGGATGGTAACGCAACAACTCAATGATGCCTAAAACAATATCGTTGAGGTAACAGAAACCTGAAGCCTCTGACTTTTTGGCATGGTGTAAGCCTCCAGCGTAATTTATGGCAACATCACATTTACCTCTGTTCAACCGTGCTGCTCCCTCCATGGACCCACCTCCAGAAATTCCACAGTACTCAAATAACCCATCAAAAACGGGACAATCATCTCCCACATTGAACTTGATCTGCTCCTTAGCAAAAAGGTCCAAGTTATCCGGCAGAACCCGGCTCAAAAAATCAATGTACTCATCCGTATGGAACTGGCACATTTCCTGCTTGGTGGCGGGCTTGGCCCGGTATATCTCCATTTTCTTGTAGAGCCCATAATTCATTATGAGCGAGTGTGCCATTCTTATACGATGGGGTTTCATAGGGTGACCTGCTCCATACGCATAGTTACCCACATCTGCATCATAGAAGTACGCCACTCTTTTTTTTTTGGAAGGGTCCACTTTAAAGTCGTCAAAAGGCAATTGGACATACATTTAATGGGGGGAAGGATGGTTATAAGTATGCTTCTTTTTGTACCAAGTGTTGCTGCCTTTGTACCGAGTAATGCAGTAACTATTGCTGTCTTTTCTGTCTTTGTACCAACTTTATATTCTTTGGTTCTTGGATTGTGGTTAGAGGCTGTTGGAACTGAAATACCTGGGATTGGTGAAGAGGGTGAGATTTCTGTTGACTTGGTTTTTGGTGTGATTATCTGCAGGACAAGCATATTATATATTTTATGAAAGAATTAAAGGTTATGAGGGGATATGTGATATCCGTGAATTATGGGATCATTAGGAGTTATTAGATTCTATGGGGTGAGGTGCAGTATGGTCCAGTATACTCCAATACTCCAATACTCCAGTATGGTCCAGTATACTCCAATTCTCCAATACTCCAATACTCCAGTATGGTCCAGTATACTCCAATTCTCCAATACTCCAATACTCCAGTATGGTCCAGTATACTCCAATTCTCCAATACTCCAATACTCCAGTATGGTCCAGTATACTCCAATTCTCCAATACTCCAATACTCCAGTATGGTCCAGTATACTCCAATTCTCCAATACTCCAATACTCCAGTATGGTCCAGTATACTCCAATTCTCCAATACTCCAATACTCCAGTATGGTCCAGTATACTCCAATTCTCCAATACTCCAATACTCCAGTATGGTCCAGTATACTCCAATTCTCCAATACTCCAATACTCCAGTATGGTCCAGTATACTCCAATTCTCCAATACTCCAATACTCCAGTATGGTCCAGTATACTCCAATTCTCCAATACTCCAATACTCCAGTATGGTCCAGTATACTCCAATTCTCCAATACTCCAATACTCCAGTATGGTCCAGTATACTCCAATTCTCCAATACTCCAATACTCCAGTATGGTCCAGTATACTCCAATTCTCCAATACTCTATTATACTCTCACTCTCCACTCAGCTATCACAATAAGTTCTTTGACATCTAGTCATGTGAGACACCCCGGATACGGTCTCGATACTCTTGGAGCTGGCTATTGAGCTGCAGCTGCAACTGCGCATTATAAACATGCTTCTGATACACATCCTCATCCACTAGAAAATTAAGCCCATTGTTAAAGTTGTCGTATGCGTTGGACGTGACCGTTACAGGAAAACACCAGTGGTACCAGCGATTGCCCATAGTGGAGGCCCAATTCTGACGCATTCCCAAGTCGTAGATGTGGCCCAATTTCTTGCGCAGGCCATTATTTCCATTTTCGTATCTTCCCTTATCGGAGCCGTTCCAGTAGGATTCCTGAAACTCGATGGTGGTGGTATTCCGAAGCACCAAGTACACTTGTAACGCGGTGAAAACCCCCACAGAAATAAAACACACTAGTGCCACAATAAAAAGAAACATAAGGCTCAACAGAAGGTAATCCTCCTTGTACTGGTCATCAGCAAAGAAGCCATAGAGTATATCGAACGAAATACCAAGCACCATTGCACTGAAGGTCGTAATGTATATAAGCAGCTGGATAAAGAACTTGTGGTTACGAAAACCAATACAGCTCGCAAACCATGGGCAATGATGGTCCATTTTCAAGAAGCAACGCTGGCACACAGTGCAATGGTGGCAGCGGTCAGGTTTCCAAGCCTGGCACGTCTTACACGAGCGGTACGACGTGGTATTATTATCAATATAGTGAGTGTTAAGGAGCCAATGAGGGGGGACTACCAGGTCTGAACGAGAGCTTGCTTTGGGGGAAGTATTGGCGCCGGGGGAGTTTAAGGGGGAAGTAAAAGGGTAATTGTTGGCGCCGGGGGAGTTTAAAAGGGAATTTTTGGCACCAGGGGACTTTAAAAGGGAATTGTTGGCACCAGGGGACTTTAAAAGGAAAGTATTGGCGGCGTCATTGGAGTTGAGTGATTCATAAGGCGTGACAGTTTGCGTAGGAGCTAAGCGTAGAAGACTGAAATCGCTGGGAGATCCTGCACCCACGATAATTACCTTAAAGTATGTGTACAAAGATAGAAGATAGAGCGCCAGTACTAGAAACATCATCACAAGAGCATACCATGAATAGGGGTAGTGTATATGGAGCTGGTTTATGGAGGTATACTCAGCCCACGAGAGAGCGGATGTGACGAGCACCTTGGGGAAGAGCTTAAGGAGAGCAGTACACATTCGGAGACACGAGCCTTTGTGGAACCACCAGATCATGGGCTGTGTAATAAGCATGTAGTTTGTAGAGACGAAGAAGAAGAAGAGAGTGCGCAGTAGCTGGTCATATAGTACTGCATGGCGCATCTCCCATGTTATCTATATACGTTACTAGTTACAGGTGCTGAGACTATACTAGTAGGCTAAGCTGGCTTGTATGCACTGATAGGCAAGTCTAGATTGATAGACTGATAGGCTTAGAGTTATAGTCTTAGACTGATAGGCTTAGAGTTATAGTCTTAGACTGATAGTCTTAGACTGATAGGCTTAGAGTTATAGTTTTAGACTGATAGGCTTAGAGTTATAGTCTTAGACTGATAGTCTTAGACTGATAGTCTTAGACTGATAGTCTTAGACTGATAGGCAATCAGTCAGTCAGATTCCTCGTATCATGACCTAGAGATAACACTAGGTCCAGTAGAGTCAGATGTCACGATAGACGACTCTGTCATTCGCTCAGTTTTAGTCGCTTAGTCTTGAGTCTTTTTAGTCTCTTCTCTCTCCTCTCTCTCTCCTCTCTCTCTCCTCTCTCTCTCCTCTCTCCTCTCTCTCCTCTCTCTCCTCTCAATCTCCCTTTTCTCTCTTTTCTCTCTTCTGGTTACTCTTAGCATATGATTCATAACCAATTCCTCCAAACACTAGAGCAACGCCAAGCCATTGCTTAGACAGCAAATAATGACCAAACAAAACCACACTTAATATCATACTAATCATCTTCCGCGTGACGGTGGCAGTGACCAAAACCAACGAGTCAAACTTCTCAAGAATGATAAACACAAATACCTGGCCAACTGACCCAAACAACGCAAATAAAAACACATCCATCACCACGGCAGGATACGACGACACAAAATCCATAGTATAGCGCACCTCGGAATCGTAATGAGCTACCAACATGTACATTGAAGTCATGGCAAACACCAACATGTTCAATACACACATTAACGATGCACCCGTAAGTTTTTGTACGGAAGCCTTGGTCTTAAAGAGCTGATCCTGTGTAGAGTTGGTGTAACCATCCAAAAGCATAGATGCGAGCAACTGGCCCAATCCAAGTACCGTCTTCCCATCATTGAGCGAATCGCGATATTTTCCACCACTTGATTTCCCATCACCTAATTTCCCATCACCTGATTTCCCTCCACCTGTTTTTGAGAGCGTGAAAATTACAACACCTGCAGTAACCAAAAATGCAACAAGATATTTATGAGGAGGAAATCGAGTACGGTATAGAAGAAAATGCACTAACATCACTGGCAACAATTTGCAAGATTTAGCCAAAAGATATACCAAATAATCCACGTGTTTTAACGAAAGATATCCCACAGGAGATGACACGCTGGAAGTCAAGGCAATTACCAAAAATGACCGTAGAAATGTTCGACGTCCATTATGTGTGTTTTGCAACACCTTGAACGGGTTCTGTCCATGGGCCAATATAGAGTAACCAAGCCCAATTATGCTGGCAAACAACGCCTGGATGCTATTGACCATGAATGGCGCCTTGAAGTAAACTGCATCATTTTCAAGGTACGAGTAAGGTTTTGTATTTATTCTCTCTTGTAAAAGAGACCAAGAGAGAAACAGAGCGTAGAGGCCAAGTACGCAGATGATTAGGGTTGAAGCGTTTTTGACCATGGTTGTTTTAAAGAAGGTGGACTAGCTAAGAGATGAGAGATTGTCGCGCTGGAGCTTTGGGAGGTTAATAATGCGTGTCAAGTACCACACATAATACAATGAAGTCAGTACACAGTACATAAGCCGAGCTACTAATAACATGAGACATTTAAGTTAGTAATTTAGTAGTAGTAGTAGTAACTAAGTCAATACTATGACTTTTCTCTGAAGTACTGTCATAGAAACAGTATCTCATGTACCCTCCTCCACTTCGCCATATACTACTTCTTATCGTCATATTATTGTCTCAATTGCAATTAGCCACCATAATTTATTGATAGCTGCAGATATTCCTTTTGAATTAGACCTTTTTAGGAAAGTTCAGGTTGTGTTCAAAGTAGAATCTAACTTCTCTGATACTTCAAAATTCCACCATGTAACTAGCTTCCTTTCCTATGCTCTTCCAAAAATTCCAAAAAATCCTCCCTTTTTCTTATCCGTCAGCTCGAGAGTACTGGTATCATTGGCCCTCCGCTCCACAGTGTCACTGTAGCCAATATAATTGTATGCAACATCAAACAATACGGGCTTGCATAAAACAGGCAGGATGGCTGCTTTCTTATCAATGTTGGTTATTCTGTGGATGCTGTCAATAGAAGGAAATTGTTGGATGTTCTCCGAGACAAGGTGGCCTTTTGAAGATCCCCGCAGCAACTCCGCCAAGGCGTGGATGTGCAAGAGACGCAGGCGAACACTGGCCTTGAGTTGCAGAACGTCCTCATATGGAAATTCCTGCACATAGAAGGTTTCTTTGAGCTGACTCACTATCTTGTCCACATGGAGGTACAACTTGAGGGCCTCAGGAAACTTATTGGCAGCCACATAGGAGTTTGCAATGGTGATGGACTTTTTGGCAGCAAAGACGTGGGTCATCTGGTTCAATGTCTGTGACAAGTCGTCATCATTGTACACACCTGGCAATTCAGAAAGCTCTTCGATGGTAGTGATGATGGATGAAAAAAGCCTCAAGATATCCTTGTTTGTGGTGAGCACCTTGGTAACACCAACGGGCGACAACTTCAAGTGGTTAATGAGCAAGAGATCTCTCTTGACACGAGAAAAGAGCATATTGTACTTGAGATAGGTCAACACAATGGCGCCATCCTGGGCTTTTTCAGCATCATCTTCATCATAGTTTTTGGCCAAATCGTTGGTATGGATATCCACCAAAGATGACCATTGCGAGTAGATGGAGTCATAGTCATTGGAATCGTTACTGGTAGTCCAATCCACCTTCTGCAACATAAAGAGCCGTTGTGCCAATTCATCATTGTAGAGGTGAGCATAGTGGCCACGCCATGTAATGTCCTTAGGAATGGTCTCTTCAGATAAATCCTTAAAGAAGTCAGCATCAAAGGACTTGATGATGTCCACAGCCGGAGCCAACCATGCCACAGTCACATCTCCACAGTGGTTTCTAGATATGGTCCTCAAATCAGTGCTGGACTCATGAGCTGCCTCTTGAGATAAGGCCAAGGTTAACGAAGGATCCACCAAAGTACTGAACAACTCATCAGCCAAAACACGGCCAAAGCGCCTATCAGCCTCTTCTTCATCATGTACATGGCCACACAAGGTCTCCAAGCCGCACCTGGCTATGGAAAAGGCATAGATGGCCTGCAGCCAGTGCTTCTTGGTCACAGCATACACACCATTAATGAGCGCTCCATATACATAAAACTCGAGCTTTAGAAGTGCATTTTTCTCGCGCTCAACCACCGACACCAACTTGCAACACGTGGCCACAGCTTTTTTCAATTTACTCACCATCAATTTCCTGTATGGAGCCATTCGTTGTCCACTGACTTCAAGCAAACTTTTAATTTCCAATGAATAAACTGTATTTCTCTCTGCTATAAGGAGAAGCACCAAAGCATGACGGGAATCTTTATCGTACATTTCAGCGGAGATCTTGGACGTTTTCTCATTTTGCCGGTAATTTCTTGTGTCTCGAGTGACCAAGTGTAAATCATGGCGTAATTTGAGAAGAGATTTGTTTAATCTTTTTCTGTGTTTCCGAAAATCTTCGTAGTTGGTAAGATATGCGCTTAGCCGCTCACCGAACGTGATTCCGAGTGGACTAAAACTAGACATGACTCTGAGGAATTGAATGGAGGAGAGAATGTTGGTGTATTTTTTCTTTGCGGGGCACGGGTGTGTGAAGATGTCGCACTACTCAAATATTCAGCTCTGATGTTTCGTTCCTGATTAATGATTAGATGAGATTTAGAATTATCAAGTTTACTCTAGTCTACTGTTTATTGTGAAATACAGGGTAAACGGGTCAACGGGTCAAATACGGCTGCATGAATGAAACATTTGCCACCGGAAACCCTTTGGAATCTATATAAGAGGGGCTTGGCAACTCCTCTGATGGGAGATAATCTGATAAGAACAGGGAACACAACATTGTTATTTACATAAATATGAACAAGTATGAGATTATCTGGAGATTTATTGCAACACGATCTACTTGAACAAATCTACTTGTCGAAGAAAACGAGATCAGATCTCAAGTTAAAAACTCCCACCAGAGAACAGCAAAGCTGTGGGGAGTTAATGAATAACTGGGTCAGATTAATACCTCAGTCAAAAGAAGCTTTAAGATGGTTGATCAGTTAAGCAAGTGGAATGAAGGTCAGTGGCCTTTCTCTTTGTAGGTTTCCCGTGTGTTCAAAGTGTTCTTGTGAAATGGTCAAGTTTCTGAAATTCGCATCATAGAGGGTTTTTTTTTTTTTTTTTTTTGCAATCTTCCAAAATTGTGGTGTACGGGTGTTGCTATTGAAGTCGCGTCAATACAAAAGTGAAGTAATATTACTCACCACACTGCACTGCACTGCACTCCTCCATTACTAGACCCACCTCGGCACTATTAGATCGACTCCTAATTAATATCCTCGTGATGGAAAAACTCTTCCAAGGCTCAATCGATATCTACAAAGAGTTTGGTGTGGAACCAAATGCTTCCGATGCAGAAATCAATCGACAATACCGAAAATTGGCACTCCAGTTCCATCCCGATAAGGACCTGTCTGCAGGAGCGCAGGCCAAGTTCCATCTCCACCAAAACATATACTCTGTGCTCACACAACCCGAGCTCCGAAAGCAGTATGATGAAATTGTGGCCAGACGCAATGCGGGGGTCGAGAATACCGGAGAAAGAGATGGGAGAGCTGCATGTGTTGCGGCGTTCCGTAACAAGCTAAAGAGGCAGGAGGGTGTAGTCAAACCACCCGTACATAACATCCGGTCGGTTCAGGCTCTAGCCCAAAAAGGTACCATGCTACGAAGAAAACTCCAGCAACAAATTCAGCAAGCACGAGGCTACGTGGGGTCACGTGAACTTCTCATACCCCAGTATATGGACCAGTTTTTGCACAAGTCAGTGCATGTGTACTGGAAGCAGAGGCCAGAGGCCGATGCGCAGATCAATTCCGACATTTTGGCGCATATAATGGCGGTTTTCGGCCCAATAGCGGCCTCGGAATCCCTAGGCTCGGAATCCAACTATTGCAAAGGTTCTGTCAAGTTTCAGCGCGCCATAGATGCTGAACGTGCCATCTGCCATGACTACACAAAGTCCTCCAGCTTATGGCGGAGTTCCCTGGTGCGAAAACAAGCGAGTTTACTACGAAGGGTTGAGTTTTTTGAAGAAAAAGTGGATTTAATTCTAGGTTGATTTGGTTTTAATTGTATATTAGAGAATGTCATGCGTAGAGGTAGGTAGATATAGACATAGATAGATAGATAGATAGATAGGTAGGTAGGTAGGTAGGTAGGTAGATAGATAGATAGGTATGTAGGTAGGTAGATAGATAGATAGGTATGTAGGTAGGTAGATAGATAGATAGGTAGGTAGCTATATAGATAGATAGGTAGGTAGCTATATAGATAGATAGGTAGCTATATAGATAGATAGGTAGCTATATAGATAGATAGATAGGTAGTCTTAGTATAATATAGTCTAGTATGGTCTAGTATAGTCTTCAAATATTATAGTCTATGTACAGTCTACTATAGCAGACTGTAGTCATACCATCTACACCCCTTGAAAAAGGCCCTTTTCGTTGCGCTTAGAGGTGAATACGCTTTATGTAGGTACCCCAGTGGTGAGGAACGGTGTATTGCTTGTAAGTTGAGCGAAGTCATTTGCCCCGGCCAGGCCATTAATATTGAAGCCGACGAGCGTGTGGACAGATCGAGAGGATCATATAAGTATGAAATGACAAAGTGCACCAGAGAGGACCTATTATACAATGAGAAGTTGTGAAGCCGATGCAGAAAAGGATTTGATTGAGTCTAGTAGTCTAATAATATGGAGTAGAGTAGTAGTATAAAGTTAGAGTATAGAGTACCAAATCCACCGTATTAAATATAGTCATAGTCATTGAACGTGACTGGTTAAATTGTATAATATACAATATGCTGAGACTGCAAATCACGTGGTACGTCTCACACCATCTATACTGCAAAAGACCTAGACATAGACCCACATAGGTAGATGTTAGATTCTTTGATCTTGTACCTTTGTAACCCAGTATATATGGATTTTTAGGGATGTACTGGTTTATATAGAGGTTCGGAGAATTTCTTTTGAATTCCTGAGAATACAATAGGGAGATGCGGACAAGTGGCATTGTATTCCGCTGTCAGCAATTCCACTTCTGATCGCACAGCCTAGGTATACCCATGGGTGATCTGAAAAATACTAGTAATACTGTACTATGAAATACTACTTGTCTTCTTATACTCATTTCCTTTTTCTTTGTAATTTCTCGGTATTTCGCACTTTCTCAACGAGGGCTTCTAACAAGTGAATAAATTTAAAAAGCCCACCAAAAATCGAAAACAAAAGAAATAAAGGAAAATTCAATATTTAAAGCTTTTTAATACAGCCCTTGTATATGGTAATAGTTTATTGACTGAGTTTCGTAAGTAATATGCTTGCAGTAAATCTTTAAAAAGCTAAATACCAAGCTGAGAAAGGATATCTTGAAAAATGAAATTTTTTCTACTAAACTTTTAAGGATCCAGAGTTAAGCGAAACGAGGAAAATAAAAAGTAAACAGTATTACTCTAGTATGTATTACTCTAGTATGTATTACTCTAGTATGTATTACTCTAGTATGTATTACTCTAGTATGTATTACTCTAGTATGTATTACTCTAGTATGTATTACTCTAGTATGTATTACTCTAGTATGTATTACTCTAGTATGTATTACTCTAGTATGTATTACTCTAGTATGTATTACTATACTACGTATTACTATACTACGTATTACTCTAGTATGTATTACTATACCACGTATTACTATACTACGTATTACTATACTACGTATTACTATACTACGTATTACTATACTACGTATTACTATACTACGTATTACTATATTTATTGTGGTAAGTATCTATAGAGACTACTCTACCATTTTTAACCGTTACATGTTTACAGTGATAGCTCTTCACACCGAAATATATCAATTTCTTAATTCAGTTACCGGATTTGACTAACTAGTAGTTAGATACTTACTGCTTAATTTATTACTCCATAGTGTATAGTGACTATGGGAAGGTTATTGTATAGGGATAGTTTGCATTAGCCATGTATGTGTTAGATTGTTGCGTACTTAAAAAAGAGATTTACTAAGTTATAAGCTCTTGAATTCGATCAATGGGGACTACTACTTGATAAGTATGATTGACCATGACTTCCGACGAATATGCATTATGGGATACTCTGAACATACTCTGAACACTTAAATGGACACTAGGAGTAGGACTTAGTAGTGAGTGTTAGTAATTTTTATACTCTTCAGTTAGTTAATCCAATAGCTGGTGTATCATATCACCAGCTGTACTCAGGGTTAGTCAATAACTCTGCTCAACTATCTGGACAAGTAGCAAACTTATTGTCGGACAAGGGGCTTGCTGAGGATACTTCCAAATACTCTACTCTACTCTACTCTACTCTCTCTCTCTCTCTATCCATCTATTAAAATCACTTCATATAGAAATAAACACCAGCAAGAACAGCAAGAACAGCAGCAGCAAGCAAAGGAAAAGGTAAGCTGTTCACATCAGCAGATGAACCAGCCGAGGTGACACCTTTGGCCTCTACAGTAACTCCACCCTCTAGCTTTCCAATCAACAAACCCTTCAAGATATCGTGTGCATCGTCCGAGTGGCCAATATCATTAAAGGCCTCGGTGGCATCTTCGCCTGCACAATCAACAATCACCTCTTCACCTCCAGGGTGTTCGTCAAGGTAGGAGGAGACATCATAGACCTGGCCGTTATATACAATCCACAAATCATCCGTGGTATTGTGTTTCCTAACCTCGTCCATAGTGAAGGTTTTCAAATCGGTGGTGTCAGACATTGTGGTGGGTATTTGATTGTAAGAGGTCGGTTGGGTAGAGATTAAAGCGACGAGGGTACGAATAGAACATGCAGTACGATGGGGATTATCTGCAGTACCCAATCAAAGTAATGCGAATAGTCATTGCGCGTGGAGCTCCGCATGTGAGAAAAACAAGCTGTGAGCATTGTCGCGATGTGACTTTAGACCCTAAAGTTAGTGTTAATAGTTAATTGGTTTAAAGTTTGTACGAGATGGGCTATATGCAGGTTTCTATTAATAGATTCACACTCACACTCACACTCACAAACACTCACAAACACTCAAACTCACACCACCCTGAGGTTACCCAGCGTCGATCACATGTCAGTCGAGACATTCCCAATTTCACATGCGAATCACTCCCTCAAAAGCGGCGCCTTCCCCTCCCTAAACTCTATATAAATTCCTTTACTAGGATCCCATCAACGAATGAACATAACTAGGTACTGCATGCTCAACAATAATCTAATATTTATATATTCAAAACTTTATATCTCTATATATTGTACTCCTGTAATGCTCTAGTTCTGGTTTGTGGTCATAGGTTGGCTCGCACCACTAGAAAATCACAGCGTGACTGGTGACCCGACCGCAACATCAGGCTCTGGTGCCACCTTTTCATAAAATCGTACGTCACCACGTAAAGCGAATTCTGACTTGTCTTTTCGCCCAGTGTCAACCCTGTGATAAAGTCCTCGTCATCCTTGAAGTAGTGTAAGCTGACGTCACACTTGAACACGTGCAAGAACTGGTGCTCAAACTCAGGATTGGCTCCAGAACTCGACCGGATGTATATATGAACTCCCGCATACACACCCTTCAACTGCCTGAGCAAGTGGATGGCAAGAAGATCCGACGTGCTCAACCGGTCATTATGGTCTAACACAAGCTTCAAGTCCTTGCGCTCGTCCACCAGGCCATGTGTGGTCAACAATACTCCCACATGGCACTTACACTCATCCAAGAGCTTCTCATACTCCAAGGCAATGTCGTTATTCTCAGCGTCGTTTTGCACCAAGCTTTTAGCAACCATGGACGTGAGTAGAAGGTTGGACGAGCTGCTGACTTGCTCATTGATAAGCGCCATGAAGTTCTTGGCCGGTGCCAACAATGATTTAGTGGAGAAGTTGATGTCCAAGAGTGAGCTGAATGCCTTGAAAATGGAAAGGATGGACACTGAGTCCGCATACTCCTGCTCATTTCCAGAAAAATCGCCCGCCGATGAAGCCTCCAAGAGATGAGATGTTCTGGAGTCGAACTGTCGCAAGTGAACGGCCTTCACCTCTGTGTAATGGCTGGTGCTCTCAAAGTCCTTGAGAAGCAGCAACAAAGTGGACACGGTATCGATTTTCTTCAACAAAAGCACCACAGCAGAAAAGCTAAAGCGGTCCAAATTCTCAAACGACAAGTCGTTGGTGCATTGCGACAAGAGGTATTCGTTTTCCACGCTTTTTTTACCAGAGCCCCACACAGAATTGTGGTGTCTGCAGTGAGGAGGATAAACCCAGAGAGCCAAGGGCGTGGTGAAGAAGGTGGTGATCAAGGCCATGACAATGAACATGGAGTACACCGTGGGTGAGATGATCTTGGCGTTCAATCCAATATTCAACACCACAATTTCCACAATTCCTTTACAGGACATAAGCACACCCACAGCTAAGGAATCTCTCCACATCAAGCCGGTCAATTTTGCAGCGATGTATCCTCCGGTAATCTTGCCTACCATGGCAAGTACAATCACGGCAAAAACATAGGCCCAGTCGATTCCACGTCTCAACTCGCCAAGGTTCACGTTGAGCCCAGCCATGGCAAAATAAATGGGGATCATCACTAAGTGCACCAAGTCTTCGAGCTTTTTGGTGATTTTGATCACATATCCGTTATCCCGAGGCACTATTACACCCACCATAAACGCACCGAATATAGGATGCACTCCTATAATGTCCGTATAGAATGCCGACGCAAACACCATGATAATGATGAGCACCATCAGAACTTGAGACGGCACGCCATTAGTCAACTCGCTTGTGAATGTCCGCAAGTAGTAGGTGAATGCGGTCCGTACAGGGTACATGAGGACAAAGAACCACGCCACCGTGAGCATCAAGATGTACACAGTATGCACAGCGGAATCAGCATTGGCGAGCGTCACCACAAGTGCCAATAAAATCCACCCCACCAAATCATTGATGATTCCTGCTGACAACACAATGGTACCAACACGGTCTCCAACCAAATTCAACTCCACAAGGATCAGCGCCAATACGGGAAACGCAGTGATACACATAGCCACTGCTATAAATACCATATAAGTAGTAAAAGAAATCTGCGAGTTGGACGACACATGGTACTCGTTGTACAAGCCCTTGGCTATACCGCAGCCCATGGCAAACGGAATGGCCATATTGATAAATCCCACCATGAACGCCACCTTGGCGTTTTTCCGGATAAACTTCAAATCCACCTCCAACCCCACAATGAAAAGAAAGAAAATAATGCCTATATTTGCCACCAACGTCAAGCCGGCTCTGGACTGTGTGGGGAAGCAAGTAGTTGTAAAACCAGGAATTCGTCCCATAACCGAAGGACCAAGTAAAATACCGCTTAGAACTTCTGCAATGACTCTGGGCTGCTGAATCTTTTTAAGGGGGTAGTTTAGAATATGGCAGAAAGCTATGATTAATATGGCTTGGAAAAGAAACAACGTATATGGAGACGAGGCTGAATAGTCAAGGGGATTGCGGCCTGCAACAACTCCTGCCACAGATCCTGTAGTAACGTCAGCCATCTATAGAATGTATAGTATTTGTTGTTTTAAAGGAGCGAGAGATTACACTGCGTATATAAAGAGCACATGCGATTGTAGAGACGAATGCCAACAGTGTGCACATAATGTGCGCTGTTGCCATAGCCCTTAACCCTAGGGCTTTGTTTCCTAATTGAGCTCTTATTTTTGAGAGTACTGTCCTAATAAGGCAATAGGCGGTTAAGGCTCACTCCAATATAAAAGGAGGAGCTTTCACACCAGCTTAATAATCTAATCAAAATACCTGGGGACATTTCCAGACCCACCAGAAATACTTCTCGTGTAAGTTACAATAACATCTCTACTAGTAAGTAACTTACTTAAGAGATATTGTTACTGTTGCTCCTAACTGGGATACTGATGTTTGAACAATCAATCCCCTTTGTTTACTTCTTGGTCCTCCCGATACACCCATGCACCAAGCGGAGCGGGTTTACAACTTCTTTACAGAGTGATACATACTGTATGTATTATGTTATATGCAGACACACTACATATCTCTCTTAATCTTTTTTAACCTTCATGACTCCCACCCGATTTGAAGTATGCTTTTCCCTTTACTGGAGCTTGGACTCCAAGTTCACCAATAAACTAAACGTCTCTCGTGGCATCCTATACTGGATCATGCCCGCGTACACCATGCAGTTCTTGGCAATGTTCCTCAACTTGTCTAGCTCCATGCGCTGCTGGTCATCAGCACCGTATTTCTTGGTCACAATAGAGTAGTGGATCTGTGATACACATGTCATCACAATAGTAAGAACCGAGGGGATCACTTTGACCAAGCTGACGTCACAGTTGTTGAGAGCTTCTGCTGCTCTCCGGATTATGAAGAAGTCATCGTTTTCCACTATGGGCAACAATTCCAACTTCTTGACTGCATCGAGCGTACCCCGCCAGTCCTTTTGTACAAACGATTGCCTGATATCGATAATCGGGAGAAGGTACCCCACAATCTCGCTCTCCTTATGTGACACCTTTTCACAAATGTAGGGGTTGTTGTTGAAAACGTCCATAATGTGCTTGCTGAGTAAAATAAAGTTGTTCTCCACCGACGCCTTGTTTTCTCCGCCCAAGTACGAATCCTCGTTGATAAGAGGCCGGTCTAACTCCGTCACCGATAAGAGCTCACTCAAAAACTTGTTGATCAATGCCACCACAGTGTTGTATTCTTGGCAGAGCTGGTAGAGCCGCAAAGCATCAAACACACGGCCCTCTTCTTCACATCTTCGTGCGCTGAGCTCAGTGATTTGCATGTAGAACTGGCGAAGGTTGCTCAAATTAAAGAGCGAACGTTGCTTCTCCAAGATGCCGGGCGTTTTCTCTCCATTGTGTTCGTTCAATTCGCCAAGCAAGAGGTTGAATTCACGTGAAACTAGAATGAGCTCCCGGAGAGCCTCGTGGCACTTTTCATTCTCTGCTGTAGACTTTCCTCCTCGTGACATACAAATGAGTATGAGGTATTGAGCTGCCACCTTGGGGTCACTGATCTTGAAGGTGCGGGTGTACGAGCCCAAAAGACGACTGTAGTTAAGTTCCAAAGTCTCTGCTGACCCCAATACTAGAATATCATCGGTGTTGGCACTTGAGGTTCTCAACAAGCCATAGTAGCATAAGGAAATGGCCAAGTGAACGGCGTCACACTCGCTGATATGTTCATAGATGTACTTGACTGCCAATTCATAAAGCCCGAGCAAGACCAATGTTTTGGCGTACAGCGGGTTATTAGAAGAAGCGTTAAATCTCGAAGGCCCCAACGAAACCACTTTGGCCTGGAGGTTTTCAAGCCTATAGTTTTCAAACAAGAGGCTTGATGTGTAGCCTTGCAGAAACTCGTTGATCATCAGCAAATGAAACCATAGCCAATCCTCCATGCTCAAGTTCAATGGTGACGGTAAAGTCTTCTTAGCCAAGTCACACTTGGCAATGATCTTGTACACTGCATACTTGTATGGGTCAAACAGTGGGGAATTCTCATCCATATACTGGAAGTTTTCGCTGAAATCACTGGAGATTCTTTCCTGCAAGTCGCTGGGCAAGCCTAAACATTCAGATCTCACGTAATGGGAGAGATAGGCGGGAAAGTTTCGGTCAAATTTGTTAAAGGCATATTCATTGGATCTGCAAAAATCCACGGCTTCTTTGTAAAGACCACTTCTCATCAAGTAAAATAAAAGAACCCACACGTGAACGTCATTGAAGCATAAAGTCCTCTCCAAGAGATGTGAGTCATTATTCTTTTTAATGACCTTATCGATAAAATACAACACTTTGTTGACATTATTGGCATGGTGGAATTGTGCCGGTTTTTTATCGTCTTTGGTGTAGATTTCATCCAAGTAGTTAAAGAACTGCTGTTCTAAGGCCGTCTTGGCTGTCTGAACTATACCCTTCTTCAACAGATCAGCTGGAGAACTTTCATTCATGTGATAGAAGGCTTGTTCTTGGTTCACAGTAGCCAATTTCTCATTGGTGAAGTCAGCCAAGTGTCTCCAGATGTCGGCCATTTGCTTGGACTTGAAATCGCTGCTGGACTTGCTCAAATCCTCCAAGCTCAAGCAAATCGGAAATGGTTTTCCCAGCAAACGGCTCTCATTGAGGTTATAGGTGATTTTGGCACAGCTTTCGAATTTGTCCCTGTTCACGTGGCGAGTGGATTGTTTATTATCAGATAAGGAAGAGAGAATGTGATAATTTCCAGGCAACGACTTGTTCCAGGTAAATGACTTGGCCAACTCTTCAGTGGAGATCTTGCTCTTTATGGGGATTCCCAAGTTCTTCTTCAAATCATCCTTACGAAGCTTCCAATCGATCGATATGTTCTGGTTGATGAAGTTATCAAAGTCTCGAGACGCAGACACCAACGACAGTTCAATGGCGCTAAGAATACTCTCCTCTTTCTTAGCAATCAAGTAGTTTTCCACATCTGCAGGGTTAGCTATGGCACCCAAAGCCACGGAATTATCGTGGCCCAGGTATTCCCGACCTTCTCCTGAAGGTAACACCAGAAGCTCATTTTCAAAGTCCGAAGCATTGATTCCGCTTCCAGATAGGAGATAATGGGCACGCGTGAAGCCATTATTTTCCTTCTGACTAAACTGCGAGTTTTCCTTCTGCCTCAATTGGTTAGTTTCTTTCTGCAACTCATTCAACGTCAAGTGAATGGGGCCAATATTGGCATGGTTGATTTTGGGTAAGTTATGAGCGGAATCCAATAAATCTTTTAAAGCGGTATTTGGTTTCATATCTGAAATACTTGGTTTGACATTAGTTAGCTGTGTTTGAACAGATTCCTTATTAAAGAGGGCAGTGGATGTATTTTGGTTATTCTGGCTAAACAAGGGGGTATTCTGAGTCAGCGTAGTCGAAGCAGACATGCCAGAAATTCCAGAATTACCCGGATTACCCGGATTAGTAGATGTGCCTCCAAAAGAAAACCCAGAGGCGCCGCTTGGTTTACTACCAAAAAGGGACATCTCAATAATCTACCTCTGTTGATATTATATTATAGGGATTCAAAATAGTGAGGTGAGAATATATGGCTTCGCTTCTCGAAGTCGCGAAGTGTTACCCGGCCCAATACAGTTCAAGCTAACTATTTAAACGCGAGTATTTCCACGCACTTTTCTTTTTTTCTTTTTTTCTTTTTTTCTTTTTTTCCTCAACTATGTCCGATAGTACTCCATCACAATAGACAGTGCATCGTTATAGCCTGCCATTGGTTTGTAGGAGCCGTACAGTTTTTGTTTGGCTACTACTTTTAACCGTGGTGAGCATTTATAATAATCGAATGCGATAGATGATGGATAGAACAATGTGGGTCTTTAAAGAACCTGTCTGGATCAGTAGAGCTGAAAGAGAGGTGTCAGTAGGCCCATATATTGATATTGATTGATATTGATTGATATTGATATTTATTTCTATATATACTTAAATTACAGTCAAACAAACATCAGGAAACTCCTCCTCTTCATTGTTTCCAAGTCCTCCCGCAAAGTTGGCTCTGCATGAATACTTCCGAATGGGAAAAAACCAGTATCCCATGGCAAAGATGGTGTACACTGCATACACAACAGAAACGTAGTTCATGGTGTTACCAGTCACAGGCATGAAGGATGGAAGCGAGAAGAAGCCAAGTGCAAACAATGCCCAGAACACAGTGATGATGTTGGCCACAAATCCAACCTTACCTAGCCAGAAGCTGCCGTGTTTAATGTTGTTCCGACCTCTGTAGAGTAAGCAAAGCGTAGGCACCATATAACTCAAAAGAAGGAAGGTGATGCAGCCAATCACCATGGAATTGAAGGCCGTGGATGATGCCAAATATAAACAACCCAAAATAGCCACTATCACCGATGACACCAAGTGGGCATTCAAAGGTACTCCCAAGTTGGGGTCAACAATCGACAAGTACTTGGAGTAAGGCAAGCCATTGTCTCTGCTAAACGACCAGCACAATCTGGCCTGCCAGGTGTGTGAGGAGATGGTACATCCCACTCCAGTGAGAAACATCAAGGTTCCCAAGCAAATGGCTCCAGCTTTGTTATTCAACGCCTGGTAGTAGATGTCTAGGATAGGCAGGCCCGTGCCGTTGTTGATGATATTGTCCAAGTTGTTGATGCAGAAGAACATGGAGATGGCGTAGGTCAACGATGTCACCATTCCAATGGTCACCGTGCCCAAAATAGCAATGGGAATCACACGGTCTGCTCCGTGGACCTCCTCGGCCAAGTGTGACGCCGAGTCAAGGCACGAAAAACTCCAGTTGGGGTTAATCAATCCCACAATGAACGCTATTCCTGCACTCTTCCACCCGGTATTGTTCTGGAACTCCACAAACACAAACTTTGCCGTATTGAAGTTGCCTCGGGCTACAATCAACACTGTCAAGGTAATCACTACATATGAAAACAATGACGTATACAAGGCTCCTGATGCAATGAAGGGGAGGTACTTACCATAACAGTTGAACACCACGAGCCCAGCATTGATGAGCTGGTAAATGACAAACAATTGCCATGGTTTTGTCTCATGCTCCGGATGCATCAAGCGATAGAAGCCCATGATGGTGGATGCGATACTCAAGGCCATGGAAGCACTGGTGAACAACGACCCGGCCCAAGCCAACGACCCACAGAGGTACGACAAGAACCCCGAGTATTTGCGAGGCGACAAAACTCGAGTCCAAACGTACTGGCCTCCCGCGGACGGAATAGCTGAGGAAAGTTCCGAAAGCGTGATTCCAATATTGTACGAAATAAACGCTATGATTATAATACCATAGATGATTAACATGGGGCCACCGGACTGGATACCTGTGACAAGCGATGCAGAAATACCAAACCATGAGTTGGTCAAGCCGAACCCAATGCCAAGAACAGACCATACCGAGAAGGTTCTCTTGAGTTCTCCTTCCTGCTGGGAGTTGGGAGTTTCCAATCCTTTTTCATTATCTGAGGAGAAGACCGAGAGGCCCAAAGCCTCATTACTTTTAGTATTTGAGATATCCATAAGGAAGTATGTGGATATAGCTGTGGATGTGTCGGATGTATCAGTAGAATGGTAGAATCTATCAGTATCAGTAGAATGGTAGAATCTATCAGTATCAGTAGAATGGTAGAATCTATCAGTATCAGTAGAATGGTAGAATCTATCAGTATCAGTAGAATGGTAGAATCTATCAGTATCAGTAGAATGGTAGAATCTATCAGTATCAGTAGAATGGTAGAATCTATCAGTATCAGTAGAATGGTAGAATCTATCAGTATCAGTAGAATGGTAGAATCTATCAGTATCAGTAGAATGGTAGAATCTATCAGTATCAGTAGAATGGTAGAATCTATCAGTATCAGTAGAATGGTAGAATCTATCAGTATCAGTAGAATGGTAGAATCTATCAGTATCAGTAGAATGGTAGAATCTATCAGTATCAGTAGAATGGTAGAATCTATCAGTATCAGTAGAATGGTAGAATCTATCAGTATCAGTAGAATGGTAGAATCTATCAGTATCAGTAGAATGGTAGAATCTATCAGTATCAGTAGAATGGTAGAATCTATCAGTATCAGTAGAATGGTAGAATCTATCAGTATCAGTAGAATGGTAGAATCTATCAGTATCAGTAGAATGGTAGAATCTATCAGTATCAGTAGAATGGTAGAATCTATCAGTATCAGTAGAATGGTAGAATCTATCAGTATCAGTAGAATGGTAGAATCTATCAGTATCAGTAGAATGGTAGAATCTATCAGTATCAGTAGAATGGTAGAATCTATCAGTATCAGTAGAATGGTAGAATCTATCAGTATCAGTAGAATTAGTAGAATTAGTAGGATCACCAGAATAGAATCAGAATCACTGAAATAAATATATAGAATAACCTGTATATAGAAACACTCAGTAGAATGTATTAATATATAATGAGAGGAGATGCAAAAATTGGGAAGCGGATAGAAAACCGAGATAATCACATCTTTATATATAGTAGGTGAAAAAATCAAAAATCGCGAAAGTGTCAAAGGGTCGTCTACCTTTTTCGCACCATCAAAAAAGGACGCTAAAATCACATGCTATCAATATCAATATACAGACTTCTTAAATAAAAAGAAGGGATGTACGGGTGTGTATGTATTTATGGATTTATTATAGGGATGTACGGGTTTGTTATTTACGAACCACGCATGTATTCCAAAATCCCTGTCATGACTTGTCTATGACATTTTGATAAGCTTGCATCTCATTGGACTCTTTTAAAATGTCATCGCGCATACTTGGTGTACGGGTTTAAGTCTAGCTTAATTTTTCGACCCTCAGCCATATCCTCTATATACTACTAACGTTTACATACTCAAGTGACCCTTGTACTTCTCTACATTGTCAGCTTTAGACCTAGGTATTTGATGATGTTGTTGAAAAGCCCGTGAATAATGGCAATATAAAGCAGGTATTGAGCAAGATTTGTTATTAACAGGAATTTGGCCGACGGTTTTCCGAAGGAGACGATGTGAAATCTGGGAGAAGGAACTGGAGCGATTGTCATGGATAGAATAGAAAGTGTAGTCTTTTAGTGTATTCTAGTAATGTATAACTTAGCGTAAATACCATTTATTAAATAATTAGTGTAATACATACTCTAAGATACTACTACATACTTATCTTATAGACCAGTGGAGTTAACTAGTAATTGTAAATATTAATACTAGTAAATCCCTGGTTTATCAGTCAAAGCAAGCCATTATAGAACAGAAGTAGAATTGTTGACTTCAATCAAGTATTGTTTTAACAAACCTGAAAAAGTTGACACTTTCGACAATTGATTGATAGAAGATGTTGGCGAAGGACTGACTTGGGGCACTACACTACACTAATATCTAATTGTCAGATCCCCCATGGGTATCGCACTACCCATGGGTGTAATAATCACCTACGATGTGTGATCAGAGGAGGAATTGCCATAAATCTTGCTGAACAGAACAATAGGAACGCCTTCCCATTGTTCGCTCGAGGTTTCCTCCGATGATGACTGTGCAGAAGACAATCCCAAGGAGTCACAATGTCGACTCAGTTTCCTTTTAGAAGGTCGTCGAACTTTCCTCGGATATTCCCTGCTTTTCCTATATAAGACTCAAGGATTTCTCATTCTTGAGAATCCATCCACGAATAAACAGAGTTTTGGAAGTACTAAACAATCATAAAGAATCTAACACTAATAATAATAGTAGTACTAGTTGCATACCTTCATATCCGGAACGGCGTCATATTGAACTTTATCATCCTAACAAATGAGCGATTCAGAGTTCTCTTCATATATTCTTCCTCTATCTAAGCTAAGTGTCTATTCCTGTTAATGAGGTATCGATAGTGCGAGCTCCCCTTATATACATTGGAGTTATCCTTTAACCATCAGGTTCTGCTCACAATGTATCCACATTAGAAACTCAACCGTGGTGTTTAGCCAGTCCCGTTTAAACTATACAATCTGCTCCCTTTGTCTCTTAACGCCTTTCAACACCCGCTTCCGATATCCGCGTTTCGTAAACGACTATCATATATACCCTGTTTCAGCACTATGCTTCTCTGGAATATGGCACTAGCGTCAGTGTCTGTGTGATTTGAAGTGAAGTAAACGAAGAGTTACCTAAATTCCCTGGTTGATACAGGGCATATTTCCAACAGTAGGAGTAGGAGTAGGAGTAGGAGTGGGAGTGGGAGTAGTAGTAGAGTTTATCTACTACTACTACTAGAGTAATAGTTCTTTCCTCTACTTCAAAAGCTTCTTGTTCCTCTTCTACTTCTTAGTAGAGCTATCACTAGTAGTAGTTCTTGTACTTCTTTAGAGTCATAGTAATCACTACTATATACTAGTGCTAGTTGTTGTAGTTCTTGTTCTTAGTAGTGAGGTTGAGTAGTAGTAGTATTACTATCTCTATCTCCTCTAGCAGTTCACTATGACTAGTATGACTAGTAGTAGTTCTTCACAGCAGTTATATCTATAGCTCTTCTTGATTAGTACATTTTGACTAGTCGGTATTCTAGGGTACCTTCCCATGGTCAGTCGCGATTCCCTTTGTGTGTTTTCTAGAGCGCTTGCTGTCATTCGCAGTCTCCCGTAGTCTCCCGCAGTCTCGCGCAGTTTACACTCAGTTTACTCAATTTACACGCACTCTTGGCCACGCGCCCATACTATAAATGTGTATTTGAAAATGGTGATTTATTGAGGGAGTTGGAGTACGCACTGACTCACACACTACTCACGCACTACACTACACTACTAAATAATATAAAAATAATAGTAGAGTAGTAGTTCTTCTTGTTCTTTATGATCTTGTACTCGTTCAGTATAGTAGTGTAGTGTAGTGTAGTAGTGTAGTGTAGTGTAGTAGTGTAGTGTAGTGTAGTGTAGTAGTGTAGTGTAGTGTAGTGTAGTAGTGTAGTATAGTGTAGTGTAGTGTAGTAGTGTAGTGTAGTGTAGTGTAGTAGTGTAGTTGCTACATTTGACAGCTAGTACTCTTTCTCCTCAGTAATCCAGTGTTACATCCTCCATATATATTATACTTTATATCTGCATATTGTGAAAAGTAGCAGTCACGTGACCAAATAAGTTAAGTGTAAGAGGTAAACATCCAGTCCGCTTGGCACATTGGTGCATCAGGACGACCAAGTAGTAACCAGGGAATTGATAAATACTTAGTAGTATACATGAGGACATCTTGGTATGTCCTTCCCCAGGTAACTATTATAAAGGGCTCCTTTTATAATTGAGTGAGCCTTGTCCAGTTATTCGTTATCAAGACAATAACTTCAATTAGAAAATAAGAGACTATAGTGTGTACTATGTGTACATTATTTCTCAACTCTCTCAAATCAGTAGAGGTTTCCTTTATGCAACTTTCACTTTAGTATTAACGTATTCAACATCACATAGAATACAATGTCATCTTTATATATCTTCAAACTTCTTGTTTCCTTTCACTGTCACCAGCTTGATTTTCTCACAATATTTGAATCTTGCATTTTGATCCAATCCCCTCTTCTTGATCCATATTGATTCACCCGTCCTAGTGCAAAGGGCGACCATCTCTGCTCTGTTTGAAACCAAGAAGCCCAGCACGGCTTGGAAAGAAAGTATAGTGGTAATGAGACTGGCATGAATATTTATACATCTTTTCGTCCCGTAAAATGTCTGCGAAGGTGTTGGTCTTTTATATTAACATTGGGACTGGTACAGAGGGAAGTGGTAGAGACTGTAGACTAGTGTAGAATTGTAGAATGAATGACTTATACCCGTACATCTGACTAGTACAGTAAATTTTACAAATTAATTCAGTTGCCGTGATTTATATAGATTTGGGGAGTGCATACTTTTCAGAATTCACAAGTACTGAGTAATATTAGAATCTTAGTAGTAATAATGGTGTTCGCCTCGCCTGTATGATAACTTGCTCTCTTAAGCGTCGTCTAAATCACTCGTAAAGTCAAATCACGTTATGCGCATCATTTCTCTTTTTCCAACCACAGGGTCCAATATTGTTTATATATTTTTAAGTTAGAACTAATGATTTGCATGTGCTACATGACATTAATAAAGTGCGAAACAGAGTGAGTGAGAGTGAATCACTACTAAATCAATAGTGAGAGTGAGTCACTAGTAAATCAGTGAGTGACTGGCTGATTGTTTAGTGTATCTACCAATCCTACATATAACACAAAATATCACATTGTACATCGGATTTATTAATGTGTATACTTCTGCAGGTTGTCCCTTGCTCTGATCCATTAATGCAGGCATTTCGCGACTTCTTTGGGGGCTGTGTTAACTTTATTAGATCACTATATGCAGTATTTTATAGATACATGGGGTGCGCGCTCGTCTATATGCAGTTTGCTTGGCATCCGTTTGTTCTTGGCATTTACCTTATTGTCTAAGTATATCTACCCCTTATTTCTAGATTTGTTTTAATATACTACCTTATAACTTTTGTTTTATTATAGATATTTATTTTTGATTTGGTGCTGATTTTGCTCCAGGTGTTTCCCAGATCTTCCCCCAGGTCTTCTCAAGTCTTCTCCCAGAGGCCTCCACCATGACTATGAATTACAATTTACATCCAGTCTCCTACTTAAACGCTAACAATGACAAAACCGCAGAACCCGACATCGGCTTTGATTTAGATGTCCTTTCTGATGTGGTGTCGTCTAACTCTCCCGCTCAGTCTTCAAACGGCTCCCCGCAAGCTTCTTTTTCTTCCCAGTCTTCTGCAAACTCTCCTATTCAGTCTAATAATGTGGTTAAAACCTTTCACGCTGATCAATATTTGGACCATCAAAACCCCCGTTATGCAAACCCTTCTTATATTCCTCCTCCTCCTCCTTCTCTCGTCAAAACTGAACCTGAATCTTCTTTGCCTCTGGAAAATCTTGATCTTCCTCCTACCTCTGCTGCTGCTCACCCCGACGCTTCTAAAAGGCCTAGAAAGACTTACCAGAAAGTGCGTGATGCGGATTTGAAAGGGCCCTTTATCTGTAAATGGGCCGAATGTGTTATGATCTTTGATGTGGCTGAATGCTTGTATGATCATTTGTGCTACGACCATGTGGGCCGTAAATCCTCTAAGAACTTGTCATTAACCTGTTGCTGGGATAATTGTGGCGTTCTGACAATTAAAAGAGACCACATCACCTCTCACTTGCGTGTGCATGTGCCTTTGAAGCCTTTCCTGTGTACTCTCTGTTCCAAGAGTTTCAAGAGGCCTCAAGACTTGAAGAAGCACTCCAGAGTCCATGAGGAGTTGCACCAGCGAAGCCTAAAAAAGGCCCAAAGAAAGCTCAAAAAAGAAGGCTTTGTGAAACTCGAATTTCTGGATCTCATCGAAAATAGAAAGAGGTCTAACGACAATCCCTTGCCTCTGTACAACATGCCTGTCATCAACGGTATTCTTAACGAATTTAACTTTTATGGTGCAAACGACTCCAACAAGAAGGACCGCGTTGAGCCCTTGTACAATATGGACATGTACAATCGTCTCAATGGCTATGATGACCCCAATGGTCTTCATAATAGTCTCCCCAATGGTTTTCTCAATGGTCTCCCCAATGGTCTCCCCAACGGTCTCCTCAACAGCCACACCAACAGCCACACCAACAGCCACACCAACAGCCACACCAACAGCCACACCAACAGCCTCCCCAACAGCCTCCCCAACAGCCTCCCCAACAGCCTCCCCAACAGCCTCCCCAACCAGGCACTATTCAACTTATCCCAAAACCAAAACTCGTCACAGCAACAAAACGCAACCCAGCACCAAAACTTTATGCCGATTATGAATCAGATGAATCTTTACGAAGCAGAGAAGTTCTTCAATAACTTGTCTTCATCCATCTACATGCAATACCAGAACTTGAACATTCCTCAGGGATCGCAGGCTCCACAACTACAGGCGGTAAGCCACCAGCCATACTACCCACCACTCACTCAGTTCCAACCCAAGGCCAACCACGTGAGCGACATTTTCGTTAACAACCACCATTCGGGTTTCGCTCACATGTACCCACAGGTTAAGAAGGAATACGGCGATGTATACCAGAACAACAACGTTCCTGTTTCAGTGGACTTTGGTGGAGTGAGCAATACGCAAAGAGCTGGACAAAAGCCCGAGCGTGAAAGCGACTCAGATTCTAATGACATTGACAGCGACGACACTTTAGATAAATTCAAGAATCTCTCGATCAAGGAGAAGGAGTTTGATTTAAAGGCTGTGCAGAAACACAAGGAGTTGATTGACATGGTTCACGATTTTATTGTTTCTGAGTTGAAGAAGAGAGAAAAGGAGAATGTGAAGAATCAGACCAACCAGAAGGCCAAACTAGAAACAAAACTAGAAATCAAAGTGGAGAGTCAGGATGTTGTCAAGAATGTGGAAAATAACCAGAAACTGTTATACCCTACCATTTCAGCCTTTTAGGGCACAATATTTCATACACTTTTAGTTCTAGCCGTTTCAGTTCTGGAGCATTGGTTTGGATGAGGTATTTTTGTAAGTTATTAAATATATATTAGAATATGTGACAAATCACTCCACATCCAACCACTTCTAGACCATTATAAAGCACAAGGTTCTGACCTGGCGCCATGGCTCGTTGCTTCTCCTTTAGGCAAATGGTAACATTGCCCTTTTCATCAATACTAACGGTTTTAACGGGAATTGGATCTTGGAGAGACCGGTACTGTATACAGAGGTCGGCCATCAGGTCCAAGTCTGTCAAGTCGGTCGGAACAAGAAAGCTCCATTTCAGAGCAACCACATTCTGGTGAAACAAATCCGGATGGCTCCAGCCCCGCACAATCACCAATTCATTAGTCAGAATCCGTTTTTCCGAAACAAACCACGTGCCCAGATACCGGGGATCTCCCTGAGGCATACAAACGCCCAGTTTCTGGCCAATGGTGGCATGCCATAAGCCCAGGTGCTGTCCCCATATTTCCCCATCAGTAGTAATAATGTTTCCTGGATTGGGAGGAATGTACTCATCCAAAAAGTGGCGGAATTTAGTATGGTCAGGACTCACAAAACATAACCCCACGGAATCGGGCTTGGACGCAGTGTGAAGATTAAACGACTTGGCCAAAAGCCGCACCTGTGGCTTTGTATAGTGGCCCAAAGGCATAAGCACTTTGGACAAGACTGCGGCAGGAATACTGGCCAAGTAATATGATTGGTCCTTATTGGCATCGTAGGCCTTGATCAACCTGGGACTCTTCTTTTCTAATGTGCACACCCGACTATAATGGCCTGTGACAAGCCACCACTTATTCCCCAGCTGATTATACACTCGGGATAAATGGTCTATCATCTTGCCAAATTTGATGTACTTATTACATCCCAAATCGGGGTTGGGCGTTAAACCTCTTTCGTACATTTCAATCATTGGCATGAACACATCGTTCCAGTACTCCTTTTCGAAATTGACCCTCTCACATGGAATTTTCAATTGCTGACACACTTTTTGCACATCTTTCCATTCGGCCTCGGTACACTTTGCAGTCTGAGACCAATTGGCCATATAAATGCCCCGGACGTTTTTGTATTTGGAAGCATATAAGGCTGCTGCCACCGATGAGTCAACTCCTGAGCTCATGGCCACCACAATATCATCAGTATCGTTGGGGGAAGCCTGGGGATAAGCAAAGGGTTCTGGGATGGAGGGATGGATGTTTAGTTTCTGTGCCACATTGCAGTAATGTCTAGCCAACCGTCGTAGAAGTGTTTGAATCAACATGGTGATTATGGTAAGCTAGTATTGTCTAGCCTTAGGTCTAGTTTTGTAGTCTTAGTCCTAGTGCTAGCCTGTAGTCTGTAGTCTTAGGTCTTGTCTTAGGTCTTGTCTTAGGTCTAGTCTTAGCCCTAGTCCTAGCCCTAGTCCTAGCCCTAGTCTTAGCCCTAGTCCTAGCCTGTAGTCTGTAGTCTTAGGTCTTGTCTTAGATCTAGTCTTAGTCCTTGTCTCCCTTCTCTCCCTTGTCTTGTTGTATTTATATAGTTGTAGCCTTGTAGGCAGTCTTAGTAAGCGGCTATCGTTCCTATTAAACGTAGTAGTAGTACAGTGTTTTTCAAAATGATTCAAACCAGTGCGACAAAATGGTTCAAACCAGTGCGACATAATGTTTTGAACCATACTAGCAAAATGTTTCAAACCAATAATTCAAAATGTTTCGTACCCCTTCTCACAGTTTTTCAAACCAAGAGTTCTAGGTTAGAACAGAAGAAGAGTTGACGCCTGCAATTGGGCAATCTACAGAACATGTTAGTCCTTAAAGTTATTAAGGGTGCAGGCATGTTGGAGAGTATGTTAAGGTTTGCTTAGAGCGCAATCATTCTAATTGTTAAGAAAATATGCTACTCTATGACAAAAAAAACAAAAAATAGGAAACAAAAAATAGGAAATAAAAAATAGATAAAGAGGAAAAAAAGAAAGAAAAGAAAAAAGAAAGAAAAGAAAAAAGAAAGAAAAGAAAAAAGAAAGAAAAGAAAAAAGAAAGAAAAGAAAAAAGAAAGAAAAGAAAAAAAAGGGCGGTTGGATTATTTCGATTTTCCGTATTATCTTACGAAAATAGTTTGAAGAATTTCGATGACTGGTTTGAATCATTTTCATTGTAAAGAGGAAACTTCCAGTTCCGCGTCAAACATCAGTACCTCAGGTACACCGTAAATCAACTATGGTGTACAGTCCAGGGACGATGGAATAGTTGAGTGAACTAATCTCATAGTCTCATCAAGATAAGTAAATACTCTAATCCTCAGACCGAGTGAGCTCAGGTCCATTAGCATCTTCCATGTCCATGGTCACGTGAGAAGTATTCTTGTAAGTCTAGTAATCTATGTATTTGTCTGATTGAATTTTATAAACATGAGTAACAGCTCCTCCTTTTATATTCTTTCGAGGTAGGTGTGCACATTATTCATTGTGACATCAATTAGGAGATCAAAGGGCCAACTCATAACAAGTCAGTTTAGCACGGTGCATAAACTCCTCAATCCCAACTATACCGACAGACTACAGAAAACTGGCTAACTAAGTAACTAAATACTGGTTATATGCAGTATGTCCCAAATAGGAAGGAGTAGGTCAGTCAATTAACCCAATACCTCCAAATCTCAATACCTCTCAATCACAACTATACCCACAAAATCCCACTTCCCCCTCCATAACATTAATCCCTTCTCTTAATTCGTTAAGGAAATACAAGATAATACGAAAAGAATATTGAATTCTAATGCAAGTTGGTGTGAAACATTACGCCATTTGGTTTGAATCATTTTGTCGCTTGAACCATTTTGTCTTCTTGGTTGAACCATTGTCGCACGGTTTGAATCATTTTCAAAAACACTGTAGTGAGATGGTGATGCGCGGCTTGTCTACAGGATCAAAAACTTTCTTCAACAGTAATTTAATATACACTTTCAATCACGCGGACCAGAACTTATAGGACTTGGGCTCAGTAACACTTACCGGTAAACCGGCAGGCTCTTCAGGCTCTTGTATCGTTTGAGTAGATACAGGAACGGAATCATCCAAGTTGATCTTATTGAGGTTTTTGTTGATCTCGTTGATGCTAATGGGCGTTAACAAGTCGTCCAAGAGCCGCGTCAACTCTGGGTGCAGGTTATGTTCCTTGAATCTTTGGATTTTTTCGAAATTAAGCCATCTTTCAACGAGAACCTGCTTCCTTTGTAAGTTCAACAAGTTCTCAGTTTTGACCAAGTCTGCTTCTCGGTGACTGAGGTACTTTGACTTGGTCTCGAACTTTTCTAAAGTCAACTCAATGATCTGGTTGATCAAGTTCTTTTGGTCAATCACGCTCTCCTCCAACTTCTTGATACTATTCTGCTGCACAAGCTCCTTGCCCTGTGCTGTTTCAATTAACTTTTGCACCACCTCCTGCACAATCTGCTCCTTATTGACTCTTTCTTTTGCATCCTCTTTCTTCTCTTGCTTGATCAATTTTTGCAAATACTTATCTTCAATTGGAAGCTGTAAAAATTTGATCAAGCACTCGTCTCTGTTCTTGGATGCCACATGCTCACTGATTCTGTCCCATTGTCCATTGTTATTAACAAATAAAGACTGAGCGTTTTTCTCCGCACTAGCAAACATCTCCACTCCTTCCAAAAGTAACAACACTTCTTGTTGTGACCATTCACTCTGCAGAGACGACGACGACTTCTCCAATTTGACAAAGTCCGACGCAAAGAAATTCAGTGGGAAAAGTCCTTGTTCGTAGCATTCTTTACTGATCACCAGTGGCCCAAGACTGCCTCCTGCCAGTGCCTTGTTTTTCAAGTTATGGTACCTGACGTCGGAAATATCATTGGAGGTTTCGTTGCAAAAATACGTCACAGAGGGTGCACTATTGGAGCTCTTGGACTCATCGAAAATGTTTCGCGTAATCTCCATGTTGATCGGTATAGCGGAATCATTTTTTTTGGAAGCTTCTTGGCTGCCAGAGGCCCCAGAAACATGCCCATTTTGGGATGCTTTGGTGGTGGAATCAACTTCTTCATTCTTGGTAGCAAGTCCCTCAGGTACAAAAGGTACTAAGCCTTTGGGAGTATCTAATGTGATTTGAAAGTGGCCAGTGTATTGAGGCCCCACCAACGAGGGTTTTGTTCTAGGGTCGATCTGGTAATTGATCAAACCCCACTTCTCCAAAAACCCGTGCACCCGGATAATAGACGCCACGTCGCCGGCCAAGTTACGACGTACTGCGGTAACTGTCAAATATTCAATGGGGTTAATTCTATAAGTGTTAATCATAAAGTCTCTCATGTTTCGGTATGTCTCTGCTGTCTTATATACAGAGACTGGCACTTCGTCCAGTGACTTAGGAGGAAAAAAGTCAGGAAACAGTTTTTTCTCAATGCTGTGAATAGAGTTCATATCGAACCATTTAGAGAAGGAAGGGATCACCACGTGTCTTGATTGTTCTATCAAGTATGTCTTTGCTTTTTCCTGGAAATTAGCTCTCAATTGTTCTATATCCACGGGCTCGGGTTCCTTTTCATCCTTTTCCTTTTTCTCGGGGTCCGTTGTTGCGTCATACAGCGGTGTGTCGGGCTTAGGGTCGCTTTGTGAAGGTGTAGACATTGTGGAATGTGGGAACTCACGAGTGTTGTTGAGCTTGTTTTTTCGTGCCATCTTGGCGCGCGCACGACCACGCGAGTCCTTGCTCTCTATCAGTAGGGATGTACGGGTTTGCTTCAACTAGATAAAGTCAAAGACCTTTTTAATTAGGAGAATCGGAGCATCCTAATAAGGAGGAGATCGAAGCATTCTAATTAGTCGGGTAAATAAGTAAGTCAATGTGCTCTTATCTACCTCGAATCTCCAATCAAATCTCCAATCCAATCTCCAATCAAATCAATCTACCCTATTGGAATCTTTTTTATCAAAAGTCAAAATACCTCGGTTCTTGGGCTTTTGCATTGGGCAAAAAGTGGTGATTGGTGTACGGGTGTGCTCTCAATAGGACCCTTTTCCCAAACCCAAATTCCACTTTCCCCTATTATACCATCCATGCATCTAACCTAAAATACTTCCCAACATACAATAACATTCAGGCACTAGTTATATGATAGACACTACACTACACTACTACTATAGTGGTATACTATAGTTAGACCCTTCATGTGTAGCCACTGTCTTCCCTAGTCTTTAGTCTTCCCTAGTCTTTAGTCTTCCCTAGTCTTCAATCTTCAATGTCAATGTCAATGTCAATGTCAATCTCAATCTCAATCTTCAGTCTTTTCTCCCTAGTCTCAATAATGTCTTTGCAGAATGCGTGGAGTCTTTAGATAAGCACTTTGGTCTTTGTATGATTTATTCATCAGGGATCTGGTACTACCATATCTTTCAGGTAACTATCAAATATACCTATGGACACCACATTAAGAAGTTTCAAGGGGATACTGAATGATCAAGGTATTCTCAGTCCATATTGTCTTATATCTCCAGCCCTACTTTAAAACACCCATTTGCTCCGTAACTTCGAATATTAGCCCTTGTAAAAGTACTTGTTAAGAATAAAAATTTGGATGGAATAATATTCGCAGGGGGACGGCCCTTATATAGACAACTTAGCCCCGCCCTGTTTTGTTTGCAGCCACCACTTATGCAGGGGGTGCGTGCTGCGAAATATATATAAGCAGCGCAATCACCATTATTTAGAAGGAAATAATTTATGAGCCTATCAATTGAGATTTCAAAAATGTTACTTTAGGGTTTATGTGCAAAATGTTTTGTTTACTGATACTGCTACGTCTATAAAAGACTGCTATGTCTGCTATGGCCTGTCCAGACTAGTCTAGTCCAGTCTATTCTACTATGGCTTACTGTAGTCTACAGTCTACAGTCTACAGTCTACAGTCTACAGTCTACATTCTACTAGGTCTAGTCCGATTTCTACAGGATTAATGACTTGGTGCCTCCCTATTAGACTATCCTCCAGACATTAAGACATCTTGTTGAATGAGGCAGCAAGACAGGGGAAAAGCTGTGAATGTGTGACCAGAGGGCATGACAGCTTTTCTGGACACCAAGACCATCTACCAATCCCTATTATTTTTAATCCTATTATTTGTCCTTCTGCTCCATGGATGGTACCTCTGGGAGTTTCTGCTCTACCCAAGATTTGAGACATCACCTAGTATAGATTACCATGGATGCTATGGAGTTCAGAATAACCACTGTCACTTTCCAGAATATTAACTCATTGAATCCAAGAGCATTGATAATCTATGTTCATGCAGACAGTTCCCTGAAAACAAGGCTGTTTATGTTGTGGTACTGTACTGTATTGTACTCTACTGTACTCTACTGTACTGTACTCTACTGTACTGTACTCTACTGTACTGTACTGTACTCTACTGGGACAGTGCGCGATACTCACACGCGTCTCTGAACATACCTCTATCCCTCATACATATGGTAGGTACTCGAGCCACACGAAAAAGAGCTTTACCAATCGTGGAAACCCTGGATTCAGAACTGGACTTGATTTCCAGTGATACAGATTATGAGCCTGAAAAAGATACCCGTGTAACCAAGGCCCCCAAGGCCAAGAAGTCTAACTGCAAGTCTAACTCCATCAAAGGCAACCCCCCTGAAAATATTCAAAATACTCAAAATGTTCCTCTTTTCCACGCCCTTTCCTCAAAAGATGTCACCGTCTCAGATCTCTCGTTACTGTGGCTAGACTCTTACTTGAAAGACGTTTCGCATAACTCTTCTAATGCAATGACAGGCTTGTTCAATTTCTTCCTTAAGTGTTGTGGATGTACGACGCTTATAAACCCCCATGATATGTTTAATGATGATTCTGCTGTATCTACAGTGACAGAGGTGGCGCTCTTGTTCAAGAACCAGAAGTATCACGAGTACCCATTTATCTCCAATAATAAGGATATCAAGTTCTTCCGTCAAAATGTGCTTGGGTTCTTTGACCACATTATACGTATGGCCCATGAAAATGGCGCCTTGTATAAGCCTGAATCGTCCGACTCGTCTTTGGCATCTCCTATGATGACCTCTCTCTTGGCCTGGTTGACTGCCCTCTCTACATGTGACGTCAGGCCGTTCCGCTACGTTGCCACATCCATTTTACTTTCCATACAATCGGTTCTTTGTGAGCTTGTGGCAACTGCGTCTATCTCCTTGGAGAAGCAGAAGCGCTTACTTGGAACCACTAGAAACAAGCTCAACAAAAAGACTGCTCGTGCTCATGATAAGAAAATTGACGTGATCAACAAAACAATTCAAACGTTTACTCTCCAAAAGGATACACTTATGGAGTACATCTCGGATGTGTTCCTGTCCATGTTTGTCCATAGGTATAGGGATGTGGATGTAGCTATTCGACTGGAATGTGCAAAGTATTTGGCCGATTGGATGACCTTGTATGGAGAATTCTTCTTGCAGCCGGAATACTTGCGCTATCTTGGCTGGCTTCTATCCGACCCGTCCGATAATGTCAAGGAAGAGGTGATCAAGCTGCTCCATAAGCTCTACAAAACCACTACTCTGCGAAAGGATACCATGGGCTCGGGTTTCAGGCAATTCACTGAACGCTTTAAAAATCAGCTCATCAATATGGTGTGGGTGGAGAAACTGACCAACGTGAAAACCCACTTGTTTGGAGTGTACCATGAATTGTTCAAGCTTGGCTTCTTGGATCCTGCTGACTGTACGGAAATCTGTCTGTTTGCATTCTATCTCATGGAGGTCGGTGTTGTGTCTGGCTCCAGCTCCAAGCCTAAACAGGAGCTATGCAAGTTTATTGTGGCCATTTCTCTGAGGAAAAGCCTACAAGAAATGGAGAGGTTTGCGCTGTTTCTTTCGTCCAATCAGTGTTTGTTGTTTGATGAGGGTCCTTTTAAATTGAGTGTTGAGAAATGTCTTAATTTTAAGGTATTGGCTGAGTTACTAGACTCGTCCTATTCTCACTATGTGGACGTAAAACGGCCATCTGTGATGGAAAAAGACTCGGAAATCCCATTCCTGTTTATGGTCAACCGCTTATTCTCCACCATATACTCCTTCCCTGCATACTTGAACTCATGGGAGTCTCTTCTCCAGTTCACCTTGTGTGATGTATCGTCGCTTGACTTCAAACCCAAAGATCCGTCGTCACGCGAGTCGTCATCTCCATTAATTGAACAGGAACTCAAGGACCGCTTGGAGTTCCTGCTGCTGAATCTCAAATACATCGCTTTGAGCATGATCTCTGGTGCTATCATGAGCATATTAACCATGGACAAGAAGGGAGCTGATAACGCAGACGACTTTAACTATGCTTTGCCCAAACTCGTCACGTACTTCTCCAGGTTAGAGGAGTTTCTGAGCTGCAATTCCCGCGTGTATGCTGTTTTCATGACACTATGGAATACGGTTCTCATCACCATCCCGGGTCATATTGCCAAGCTCTATAATACCTTGTCCACCATCAATGACTACAACTTTATACATGAGAAGGTGTTGCGGTACTATGCGGATATGGATTCCTCCATGTCGGAACTCAATGATGCTTTTGACATTTACCTCCGAACTCTTCTCCAGGGCTTTGATGGAGACCATTCGGGAAGCAATCAGCTCTTGCGTGATGATAAGATCTTGACGCCGGAAATCAGCATGAAAATCGAAAACTTGATCTTATCTCTAGTGTCAGAAGCCATGGACGACTTGCTTCTGTCGGAGCCAATCGAAGATACCAATGATAATGAAGAGAACAGCATGTTGCCGCAAGACCAGAAGGTGGTGCTCAATAGGCTCCTCAACGTGAAATCGCCGCTCCAAAAACTCAATCATATAGCAGGCTTTACCAGTATCCATCGGTTTGTTTCGGAACCAATATTGGGGTCGTCCAAGATTCTCTTGGAGGTGTTAGTGGTCAAATTGCTTTCCAAAGCAGACTTTTCTGCCTTGATTCAGGTGTGGCCCACGTCTCTCTCGGTTATAATAGACCATGTGGCCGAGTCGTGGAATGCTGTGTTTGATTTCCTCCTGCTGACTCTATCTAGGAAATTAGAGGACCTCTCTTTTGCCAGCAATGACAGCTCGTCTATTGATATCTCGTTATTTTTGGGGGATTACTCAGATGTTGCTAGCTATGGAAGTGCTTTGTGCATTCAAATGTGTGATCTGGTGAAGGAACTCAACGGAATCACGTCCGATTCAAATCCTAGAATGAGGCTGTTGTTGAAGAAGCTCGTGGAGTTGAAGCTGAGAATGTGTACTGTGTTCATTGACATGTTGACGTCCTTGAGAGTCTTCTACACCAAATTTTTGAGAGGAAACTCTTTCAAGAATTTCGAAGTGTTGTTTTGCGAGTCTAATTTAAAAGACTTTGTTATGGGTGCCATCAATGTAGACTTGAAGAGGGCCTTGTTGGATGTATACTTCATTGAGGAGGCCAGATTAGCCCATCAATGCAAACAGTCTCTTGAGAGAGGGTCTGGGGAAGATGTCAACTACGACGACTTTGTGTTTGAAAGTGATGAAATTGCCTCTCAGAGCAGCTGGGACTCTGAAAAGGAACTATGCATATATACCGTGAAATTGTTTTCGCTCCAGCGGACGGGTGCATTGGAAGACGACGTGACGAGCCGGTTGGAGTTGAACAGCGATAAACTTGGGGGATTGTACCAGGAAATTGTTCGGCAAAATGTCGACCGTGAATTGGAGCGGTCTTGAACCTGATTGATTGGAATCTGGCCTAAAGTCGGGAGTGCAAGGAATCGGTAGATTTCATTGCAAAGTGGGACCCTATCAATGGTGAGAGAATGGAGTGTGGGTAATCGCTATCAGCCAAGGATGAACCTCTGCGATTCCTGCCTCTGATTTCGTTAATCCGGAGAGGCGAAGGGTTTTCAAGGAGCGAATACTCTGCATCAGAGGAATCTGTGCTATGTATGTTGACTAAGTCAGATTTTCTGGACACAGCAGGAAAGTATGAGCTTCTCTCTGTCGGCTGAGGAGACCTGTTCTGCAGAGAAATAGGCATTTTTAAATGATTGGCGGAGCCGTTCCGCTTCAAAGTCGATATGCTATTGCGGTGCCCCGACTTGAGCTTATGTTGGAACTGTGATCTGAGAGAAGAGGTTTCATTAGCAGGACTCATGCTTCTCGTCTTCATGATCTTGGTGTTGAGTGACGTCAAGTCGATCTTAAGGTTGTGGATGTTCAGGTTGACCGAGTCACTGCGCAGGCTGGCGAGCTCTCTCCTGTACATCTTCTTCAACTCAATCAAATTCTTGCGGATATAATAAGCCGAGTCCTGGCGATACACACGGATGAGCCCAGTGGAATCACACGTGACAATGATATGGCCGTTATCGAGCTGCTTCTCTTCGTCATATTGCGAGTAGTTGGCGGAGTCAGAAATATCAACTCCTCGCTTGATAAGGTCAAAGATTACATCATCCGAGAGCTTGAGCAATTTCTTTGTGTTTTGTGGAGCAAAAAGGGCAATGTTGACGCGAGAGTGGTGGGCATGGAATGCAGCATAGCTCGAGTTGTCGTTGGCTATGTAGTCTTGGTTGTTCGAACTCTCCACAAACTTTTGCACGGGAGTTTTATTCCACAACTTGTTATCATGTAAGATTCGGGTCAAGTTGGTATGTTTTTCAGCGGGATGGCTCTTCAGCCCTCTTAAGAGCTCCTTCAAAGCCCCTCGTAGTTTGTTATTGATGATGGAGTTGTTGTTGCTCCAAACGTAGCACCAGTGGTCTTCGGACCCACATATCACCAACAGCTGGTCTTCGCTGACAGACGCCTTGATGGAGGAGTTTTTACCGGAGCTGCCTTTGAATCGCGTGACAAGTCTCCCCCGACTGACATCAATGAGGCTGATTTTGTTATCGGTAGTGGTCATGAGCATGTGAAGGCCATCGAAATCACCAGACGAATCTCCAACCGCAGGGTTCTTATAGATCTGGATACCAGCGATCTTACAATGGCGAGAGCCTCGGCGAGCCTTGCCCATTATGCTGTAGCTCGCTTTGATGTGGCAGCCTTGGGTCTCCACAGCCATGAGAGTTCCATTGAAGCCTCCAATGATGCATGTTTCGCCAGACGGTGTGAAGGTCATGGTGGTGGCCAAGAAGTCGTCGCCCAAGTGGTTACTATAGGCCACACACGACTCCATGATGGACCACAAGCGGATTTGGTTATCGAGCGCCGTACTCATGAAGAAGCGGTCATCATTGGGATGAAAGCGCACAGCACTTACATAGTCCTCATGTGTAAAAGTTTCAAGGCAGCGAGGCCGGTCAATGTTCCAGAGCTTGACGGTTTTGTCCAAGCTCCCGGATACCAAGAAGTTATTCTTGCTCCAATCAAGGCATAAGATGGGTTTTGTATGGCCCTCAAACACACGGACAGGTTCCTGGAGAAATACCGGGGCACTGAGGTAAGTCTTCAGCTTGCGAGAGGCCAGGGGGTCGTTTTGTGAGGCTTCGAACTTTTTATATTTGAGTCTGCTCAACGGAGATGAGATCACCTGCCATACAGTGATGTTGAAGTCGCGGCCAGCCACGGCCAAATACTTTCCATCTCTGGAAAATTCCATAATGAGGATTTCCTGAGACTTGAAAGCATCCGGCATCAGATCTTCATGATCCGAACAGGGCTCGGAGTCGTAAGTATATGCAGGCGAACACCTCAACTCCTGCGAGAGAAACAACTGGTTCAAAGCCTTGGGGCTTTTATTGGACTTTCTGCTGACACGAGTGTATTTTGGAAAGTGTAGAGCATCAGGAGGAAGCTCATCAAAGAAACGATGTAAATCCTTAGCTTCATTAACCTCAAGCATTGGAAAAGACGAGGATTGATCGGGCATATCAGGATCATCCAGCATAATATCATCAAGATCGTACTCTGGAGAAGAGTCTTCGTCCAAAGCGGTAGCTTTGGAGACATTTCTTTGTTTATGATTAGGGTTCAACAGAGACGTATCAAAGATAGGAGAATCCAAGGCAATGTGGATAGATTGCAGGATAGGGATATTATGTAAGCTGTCGCCTGTATCCCTATCGCCAGACACTTTATCCAGTACCCCAATATGACTCTTGAGTGTATCACTCTTCACTGTAGATCCAATATCACTATCCACTGTATCACTCTCCACTGTATCACTCTTCACTGTATCACTCTTCACTGTATCACTCTTCACTCTATCACTCTTCACTCTATCACTCTTCACTCTATCACTCTTCACTCCATCACTCTTCACTCCATCACTCTTCACTCCATCACTCTTCACTCTATCATTAAACGAGTTGGAACGAGGGCTTTTCCGTAGAAAGCTAAGAAACTTTGTTTTTGGTTTCTTGGTAGAATCTTCTATGGACATTTTTCATTAACAGATAGTATAATATAATGAAAGGAATATAATTCAATCAGTTTATTCTCATTCAAATGTGTATTTTAAAATTGCTTGAATGCGCTAGAGGCAATAGTTGCTGAATGAGTGAGGGTATGTTAATCTTGGCGGAACGCAAGTGCGCATGTAGCGTATGCATATAAGTAACAAGAAATGGGAAGAATAATATGATTAACGAATTTGTGGATTGAGTGGAGATTGTCAGATTTTTATTTGCATTATCATCTACGCATCCATTGATAACTACATCCTTTGATAACCACATCCTTTTATAACCACATCCTTGTTAGATTCTTTGATGCATTGGTACTTTTCTAACTCTTATTCGTTGAATCCACTATTTGGAAATCAGGTTTATATACTTGAGTATGTTCCCTTGTGAGTATGAATACTTGATTGTTTGCTCGTATTTGTTAGGGTAATGACAATTCCGGTGATAGTAGGATAAGGCTGAATAGCCCTTGTACTCCTGCTTGCTATGGTTAAGGACAAATCTGGTGAGAGTAGGGAGTAGAAATGGTTTCCCATTTGTTTGGCAATCCACGTCTGATGGTACATCCTAGGTGATTTTCCCAAGGGTAATGGTCGATAGGGGATCTGACATGGTCGTCCAGTTTAGGGAAAGGAAATTCAACATAGTAGAGTAGAGTAGAGTGGAGTGGAGTGGAGTGGAGTGGAGTAGACTAGACTAGACTAGACTAGACTAGACTTGAGTAGAGTAGTAGACTACACTACTAGTAGTTCTTCCTAGTTCCTGTACTTGACTATCATATTTAATTCTATCAGTTCTAGCCACCTCTCCATGATTAGTCGCACACTTGACGTGAGTCTTCAGGAGCGCGCAAACCATTCGCAGTAAACCATTTGCAGGGATGTACACGCACTGGTCTTGGCGTTACACTGCGCACACGAAAAAGAGTAGGTAAAATGGTGATGTATGAGGTTGAGGGGTTGATGGAGTGATGGAGTAGCACGCACTCACACACTACTAAATAATAAAATAATAAAATAATAAATATCTATAATGTCTTAGATTCTTTATTGTTCAGTACTTCCAAACTCAGTTTATTCGTTGATGCTCGAAAAAAAACCGCCGTCCTCGAATACGATACGACGAAAACACTTTATTGCATTTAGGCGCGGTGTCCTCAGCACAGCGTACATCGGAGAAATACCTCCCATGGCCCGAGATAAGAGCTTCGTCTGTCCATTTAGTCCCTGACTAAGTGGACGTTAGATGGCTCATCGTAGGTGACTATAATTCCGTGATACCCATGGGAATTATAATAATTTAATATAATATATGAGCATCGCACTACCCTTGAGTATAAATCATCACCTTGTGCCTTCACATGTGGAAGCCATAGCCCTAACAAAGCAAGAAGGCAACGGCTATTCAGATTCCCTACTACCATCGAATTTAACACGTGGCAACCGAGTTTACACACACACCCAAAAGTCTATAAACCTGATTTCCAAATAGTAGTTTTATCAACGAATAAAAGAGTTACAAAGTAATGTTATCAAAGAATTAAAAAATAATAATATGTTAGATTCTTTATAATTGTTCAGTACTTTCAAAACTCTGTTTATTCGTTCATAGATTCTCTCAAAGAGGGATCCTTGAGTCTAATATAAAATTTTTACGTCGTAATCCGAGCGAGACAATTCCGGTGAGTCGGGAATGGTTGAATAGCCGTTGTACTCCTGCTTGCTGTAGTCAATGAAAATTCCGGTGAGAGTAGGAAATGGATGGATTGCTTTTTCACTTGTTTGGCAATCCACGTGTGATCACATCGTAGGTGATTTTTATAATAATAATATAATATAATAATTTTACATTCTTTGATGAGTTTTGTTCCCACGTCGCGGAACCCTTCTCCTGGATCCGCACCCTTGTAAGTCGCGATTGCCTAGAAATGCCCACCACTGAGTTTTCCGTTTTCCAACTATTCAAACGGGTACCACCTCCATGTTAGATTCTTTGGACTCCCGATAGCCCACTAACAGATTGACAGAAGAATCTAACAATAATATAATAATATAATAATAGTAGAGTAGTAGAGTAGTAGAGTAGTAGAGTAGTAGAGTAGTAGAGTAGTAGAGTAGTAGAGTAGTAGAGTAGTAGTTCTTATTCTTTTCCTCTACTTCAAAGTACCATCACTAGTAGTAGTTCTTCTCTTGTACATCTTTAGAGTGATAGTCAGTAGTATATAGTAGTGCTAGTTGTTGTAGTTCTTCTTCTTAGTAGTGAGGTAGTAGAAGATCCTATGACTAGTAGTAGTATGACTAGTATGACTATCTCTAATAGTAGTAGTTCTTGTAGTGATAATTCTTGTAGTTATAGCTCTTCTTGATTAATACATATATCATTCATACATTACAGTACATTTTGACTAGTCGGTATTCTAGCGTACCTTCCCATGGTCAGTCGCGATTCCCTTTGTGTGTTTTCTAGAGCGCTTGCTGTCATTCGCAGTCCCGCAGTCTCCCGCAGTTTACACTCAGTTTACACGCACTCTTGGCCAGTTACCGCGCCCACACTAAATGTGTATTTGAAAATAGTGATTTATTGAGGGAGTTGGAGTACGCAGTGACTACTCACTACTCACTACTCTTACTACTCTTACTACTCTTACTACTCTTACTACTCTTACTACTCTTACTACTCCATTGTCAGTACATTTCACAGTCGGTATTCTAGCCCTCCCCCATGGTCAGTCGCGACTCCCTTTGTCTGGGTCTAGGGCGCTCGCAGTCAAGCCATTCTCATTTGCACGCCCATTCTCGCCCTACGCACTCCCCATTGGAGTTTCTACACGCACTTTCTCTTGGCCACTTAGGCCACTCACTAAAATGAGTATCTGTAAAATGGTGATATGAGGATTGAGGGAGTGGTGAATGAGTACTACACACACCACTAAAATAATACAATAATAATATACTAATATAATTGTTCATTTTTTTTATTCGTTGATTCCACATTCAAATCAGCTTCAGACTTGGGTATGTTCCCTTGTGAGTGTACGAATACTTGTATTGTCGTTTACTCCTATTTGTTAGGTTAATGACAACTCCGTGAAGTTAGAGGATGACTCAATAGCCATTGTACTCCTGCTTGCTATGGCTTGCTGGTCAATGACAATTCTCGCCTGCTTTCACAAGGTCTATAAGATTCCACCTGATCGCACATGGTAGGTGATTTTTACTTCCATGGGTAGTGCGATACCCCCATCGGGGATCTGACTGCTTGTTTATTCTTATGAAAGGAATTGTCCTAGTTAAATAGCACAGGTTGCAGATAAAAATAGATTAATGCGATTACACTAAATTCGCTATATACTGTATAATTAAGCTACAAACAAAGCATCTACTATGATTCAAGCTTTTAATTTTCATCTGAGCCTGCGCATGTCACGTGACCATGTGAATTGCTCAAAAAAAAAAGAAAAAAAAAATACCATACAATTCTATACAGCGCGAATTAACATACTAGTCTCTTGTTCAGAGATAAAACCCCCGTACATGTCCATGTGTTCACTCTCCTTCCAAAAAATCATGGCGCAAAACACATAAAAGACTTCAGGCCAATCTCCCTTACCAATACCAGCCTATGTATTATGTGCTGGGCAATCAACTCTAGATTGCTCAAGCTTGCAGATACCCTTATAGGCGATTATCAAACCGGCTTTATCCCACGACATCAGATCCACCACAAAATCATGCAGTTTAAGGAACTTGTTCTGGAGGGAATCTGACAGGTATGAACGGGGATGAAAAAAGGATTACATCTACCTGCGCATTCTTAACCATACCCAAGGATGTATTGCAATGGTAGATTTCGAAAAGGCCTTTGATTCAATTTCACACTGAACAGGTTTAACCTTTGATCAATTTCACACTGAACAGGTTTAACCTTTGATAAATCTCACACTGAACAGGTTTAACATTTGATCAATCTCACACTGAACAGCTTTTAACAAGGGGATCCCAAAAGGGATTTACTGCTATAGTGACAATCCTCACAAATAAGTACGCCTACATCTACATGAACCGGACCAAGAGCAAACCATTTTCTCTTCGGCGGGGGACAATACATTTCTCCCTTTCTCTTTGTGTTGGCGATTGAACCATTATTGTACAACACATAAGAGGTTTCGAGATTCAACATAAACTCGGATTCCTGGTTATTGTTGAGGTTAATGCATTTGCTAATGACTTGAATTTTTTTATTGGTTCCGACAGGGATGCGAAAACAGCCGCAAGGATTTTGGAAGAATTTAGAGTCGTCTCCAACTCCTCCGTTAATAAAAAGAAATCCTTGTGTTTTCGTACCCATTGTCTGTTTTCAACCCATCCTCCTCTAAAATTCCCTCAGAAACTTTATGAGGCAGATAGTATCTCGGCTTACCACTTCAACAATTAAACTGGGATAAAGAGATAGAGAAATTAGTGGGGATTGTTAACAGCTCAAACATTCGGCGGTTAGGTCTCACCCATCAACACATTTCTTCTCAAAGCTCTATTATCGAGACCTCCACTCGCCAATGCCTCAGAAACTGATTACCCGGCTCAAATTCCTAGTGTCTGGCTTTTTCCCCCGAGTGGGAGCGGAAAAACTTTTCACTGGGATTGAGCATGGCGGTTTCGGAGTCATTGACATCCAATTATAGTTGGAAGGCCTTCGTGCTGGCCTAACCTTCAATATATTTTATGATAAAGACAACTGGTATTACAAGCTCTTCCGAGCAAATATCCAGATGTCTGTTATTCTATTTATGAAGAACCAGCCAAAAAAGGCCCAAGAGGATCACCAAAAGAATATATGTGGAGGGCTGACGGATATAAGGACTACTCGTTCAACTTATCATTCATAATGGACTCAGAGAATGAGATGATACCTCAGGTCTTCAACATTACCCTGACAATTCTAAAGGAAGATCCCTTTAAAAGGACAACAGGAGAGTGAGAGGGCACCCACTAATCTCCCACCTTCAATTACGCAACCAAGTCCTCTCTCCATACACCGGTGAGTACCCTCCTCGGTACAAAGAAGAGGTATTCACTATTTAAAAGCAGGAGTAAGAAAACAAAGGTGCTGGCTCCGGAGTTTGTCACGAGCAAGACGATAATAACCATAGAGGGAGATCCAGACTGGGAACTCTTCAGGCGAAAGCACACGACAACCTTCCACGACTCCCCTATGATTATCACCCCCTTAGGAAATGACTTCAGATTATCCACTACTTGCCCTTGTGCTAGGCCATGGGAAGTTCTCGGATTGGAATCAATTGAACAAAAGGTCAAGCACATATATTTCGATTTCACTATTGCCGAAGTCATTTGGACAGAGTGCAACATTTCCCAAACTCCCTCCATCGAGTATGCCATTGGTAACCTAGATGTGGATTTCCAAAAACTCGATCGATTCTAATATTTCACAAGGACGCTTCTTACACACCGGAAACCAAGCAAGAGAAGGAAAGATGACAATCTCCTTCTCATCTTCCCGCTTATTTCAATCCCTTCTATCGACCGCTTTAAATTGTCTTAAAGGTCATTAAACTTGCGCGAATCCGCTTCTATCCTGGCTGCCCCGCAGCTAACTTAGCTGTTCTCTAATCGGAGTTTTTAATTCACGAGACATGTCGAGAGTTAACCAAATTTCAATAAACTAATACAAAAAAAAATATTTTTAAACCTTCGAGAGCGACAGCGCTCATACTTTTGCATTCACTAACTCCTTTAGTTAAGGAATTAAGTCTGACTCTGACATATGTTACTCTTATAACTGCTAACTAATGAAACCTTGGAAAGTAGCCTTTCTCAGTTTTTATCTTTCTGAACACCCTTCACCTTCACCTTCACCTAGATTTCCTCCACTCCTTTTAAATGCTCCGGTGTCATCCATTTATCTTATAACAAATCCTTCCTTCATAATCTCTACAGTCTTTGATACTACGTCTACTTCTCAGGTCTTGTCATTTTAATGGAAATAATGCATTAGAGATTTGAGAAGCTTGAAAAAATGCGAAATGCAAAAAATTATACTAGGGATTTTACCACTCACTATACTACTAGTCTCTAATAAAAATACTAATAGTACTAAACTTCATAAGTTTCACCCATAAAATACCAATGTATGGGATTTTGAATAATTATATGCCAAGACTTTGCTTTAGGGAGCTTTTTTTGGTATGATTTCTCTAGTTTAAAGACGTATTGGGTGTTTGGGATGTACGGGTTTCGTTTTGTATGACCTCCGTGTTCGCTGCTTCCTATTGGAAAGCCACCGCGAAATCTGACGCCCGAATTTTCCCCACGCTATAGACCTGGATTCCTGGGAATCAACCAATTTAGATTTAGAGACTTACAAAAGTTATTTATCAAAGGCTAACACTAGGGACTAGAATGACAGTACTAGTAAAAACTAAGCATGACAATATATTCATCCTGCTACACATTTCAACTAACTGTTAAGCTTACTACAGTTTTTGGAACATCACGCCGTCTAGCGTCAGGTTCATGATATTGAGGAAGAGGAGATTAAACACCTTCTATTATTAATAACAGCTCAAGAAGTCACAGATATTAAGTCCATTACCATCTCCTAACACATCTTCACTAGAGGCTTCCACTTCAGTAAATAAATTCACACTTGTTAAGGATTCCCACTTCCATGGCCACCGTTGACTACACCTTTTTTTACACTTAAAGAGGAATATTTTAGGTGAATACGCTAAAACAAAGAGTGTAATTATAGCTTTACCTAAGTGTTTTGCTAACTACAGTACACTACTCAGACTACTCAGACTACTCAGACTACTCTACCATACCATACCATACCATACCCTACACTACCCACATATGTGATGGTGTTGACTGCACAGTGGATACAGAAGCCCGAATATACTCACCTATGGTCTACACCATGCGCTCTTTTACAATCAATTAATCCTAATACGCTCCCATCACATATAACACTACACTACACTAACTTGTCATTCAATACTTGTCACTCCGAAGCATCACATGACTATGACACTCTACAACTTTGAAAAGTGTGCCTCCTTTCCACCTAAGCCGGATAACATACAGTCAAGGAATGCTCCCATCATACAGTATATCTAGTATATCTTGTTAGATTCTTTGGAGACGTTTAGTATTCCTTACATCTGTTTATTCGTTTATGGCTTCCCAACTACTGGGAATCTGGGGTTTGTAGACTTTGGAGTATGTGTGCATACTACCTTATAACGTCGTAACGGGGGTATTCGCTTGTAGTAACCAGAAGAATGCAGTCGCGTGTGTGGGAATGGAAAGCTATTCACTTCTGATCAAGACATGTAGTATAGTATATCTACTATCTACTCTACTATATCTCTGATTATTCGAATTGACTTAATCTTCTTTTCTTAAGGATTTGCCATTATTTTATAGTTAAACAAGATACCTTGTCAAAGTTATGACAATGACACCGACTATGTCTTTGAGAGTGTAGGGAATGACTCTTACACTAATTTTATCCAATATCTATTATTTTTTTCAATAACATGCTAAACCTTCTTCTTCACAGACCACTCTAACTTCAAAATCAAAGAATGGTAACCCTTGCCGTTCAACTCGTCTAAAGCCATCTGGGCCATCTGTTCCGAAGCAAACGTAACATACGCAAACCCTTTGGATTCTCCCGTCTCTCTCTTGGTAATGAGTGCCACTCTCTGTAATGGTCCGTATTTGGCAAGTAATTCGTTCCTCAACATATCTTCATCCACAAAGTAGTTCAACTGCAGGATTCTTAATGTACAAGAATCATCCCGGGATTCTCTGGTGGGCGCTCCCGCACGCATGTGGACAGGAATGTACTTGGAAGATTCTATAGGTTCTGGAGTAGCTGAGTCTCCTGCAGTTTCTGCTCCCAAAGTCTCCTTGAAAGGACACTTGGACGTGAAATGATCTCCACCACATGTTCTACACTTGACTCGGTTGGTACTGACCAAGTTGGCTGACTCTTCTGCCTTCTCTTCCTCATCCTTCTTATCCACTTCTTTCCATGACATGGCAAGCTTCAACTCCACTTTTTCTCCGAGCTGCGTGGTTCTTGTATCTGGTCCAGGAGGCGTATGCTTTTCCTTGCCGTACTTGGTCCATGTGCGCCGGATGGCAATAGAAGGATGGACTCTTTCCTTGACCTTGACTTCCTTGATTCTCTGCGTTATCTTGACCTTCTTGCCGTCGGCATTAAGCCTATAACTGACCACAGTCTTTGTTCCATCTTTGTTTTCCGTGATTTCGGGCGTTGGGATGTCGTCTTCGGCATCTGCCCACGATTGAAACATGTTGTAAATGACTTTAGGAACTGAGTGAGAGGTGGAAAAATTTGAGTGATTCTACACCCGTACACCACAATCCCGCATCTGGTGTTCACTGCACATAACATACCCTCCACATAACATACCCTCCACATAACATACCCTCCACATAACATACCCTCCACACAAGTCCATCATCTGCCCGGCCCCAAGCTCTGTATCTGCCCCTTACTTAAAGGTAACTGTTTCTCGCTCAATTTCTGATATCTTGTCAGCTAATTCCTTCCTCTTGTACACCTCCTCGTGTGTCCCCCATTCACCCAGCAAATACTCTATTGAATGGTTATGAGCCCGCACATAGTCTGTAAAGCGTTGGCTTTGTCTTTCACTAAGCAATTCATCCTCTTCAGAATAAAATACAACAAACTTCTCCGGTACTATTTCAAACCTCTTCTTCCTCTTCCAACTAAGCTGACTAGCCTCACCATAATCTCCCCCAAATGCCATCCCCACAAAGTCTTTATACTGCTCTCCATATTCATTCATCAAATCCACAATATCATAGATTCCATCAATAAAGTAGAAATTTCCAAACTTCAAGTTTTGAACCGATACATCCCCGCCTCCCATTTCCCTCGCATTAAGTAATTGCATCATAAGTGTGGCTCCCGCTGAGTGTCCTACTATCAGTAGACGCTCACAACCTTTATTAACCATATATCCTATACACTCTAAAACATCCTTAAGATGTTCAGGATGCAGGATCTCCGGAGAAAGTCGATAATTCATTGAAACCATGTTGATGTCTTGCATATAATCACTTGTCTGGAGAGTATGGATTAGTTGAGCAAAGTCATTGTAGGTATTATTTGGGTCACGCCAAGCTCCACCATGGATAAAGAGAAGGGTATTTTTGTTAGTTACAGAGTACTGGAAAACCCGTGCCTCTTGGAGGGGGTGTGGTCCATAGCTGAAGTAGTCTGTATTCATAGAAGTGGTTGATACTCATTCCACTGTAAAGTTGCGTGCACTCCACCTCTCCCTCCCTCATAATAAATGTGTGCTTGCACCAATTTCTGTGCTCTACAAGCCTATTTAATATTGACTAAGTTATGTACATGTATCAATGCTGTAAGTGAGAGTAGCCTGCTACTCACATTGATTTCTGGAGCATTTGAAAGCACTTCCATTTGAGTAGCTGTGATTCTGAGATCTGTTATGATATTCTTCTTTCTCAAGGTTTCCTTGTTTCATATTTTCTCACGAAGATGGTCCACAAATATTCAACTATTCTAATTCAAACTAATACATCTTTTTTATTGGACACATATCTTAATTGGCCAGGTCGGCATTCTTTCTTTGGAAGTGTCCACAAGCTTAGTACCGGGTTGGAGATCTGTCACGCACATATGAGTCTCTTTCGTAGCCTCCACGGCTCTCACGGTCGAATCCACCTCTACCTCCTCTGAATCCTCCACGGCCTCCTCTGAAGCCATCATCTCTGAATCCTCCACGGCCTCCACGGCCTCCTCTGAATCCTCCACGTCCGCCTCTAAAGTCATCTCTGAATCCTCCACGACCTCCTCTGAATCCTCCTCTTCCGCCTCTAAAGTCATCTCTGAATCCACCACGACCTCCTCTGAATCCTCCTCTGGGTCCTCCACGGCCTCTACCTGTTGGTGGAACAAAAGGCGAAGTGTCTTCTTCTGCTGTCAAGATGGCTTCCTGGTACTCTGCTTGGTTCAACAATGAAATGGACTTCTCAAGCTCCTCCGCTGACCCAAACTCAAGGTTACCTATGGTCTCCCCAGACTCTTCATCACGCCACACCTTAGCAAACGTAGGTGAGAACGATGTCTTTTCTCTGACAAAGTCCTTAAAGTCTTGCCATGCTGTATTTTCTGGAATGTTGGTCACCTTGACCCGGTACTTTCCACGTGTATCTTCCTTTCTCTCCCGGGCAAACTCAATTTGCAAAGCTGCTCCATTGAGGTCTGCATTAGTCAACTCGTTCAAGGCACGCGAAGCATCCGCGGTGCTTTCGTAAGTGATAAATGCGTAACCGCGCATCATTTGCACATCAACAAGAGGCCCAATACCGCCAAAAAGCTCCTCAACTGACTCCCTACTGGTTTCAAAACCAAGGGGTCTGACAAAAAGCTTAGTTCCGGTGACTGGCTCTTGAGCTTGGGGTTCAGCAACGGGGGAATGATGGTTATCAACTGGCGATTTAGGCTCTGCCACTGGCGATTGAGGTTCAGCGATGGGGGTTTCTGTGTCAGACATTGGCAGGGGGGATGAATAGTAGTAGTAGTAGAAATAAAGAGCGTGGTTGAGAAAACATTGAAAAATGGCTGGATAAAAGGGCGGTGCGCGCACGTCTCTTCGCACCACGCCCCGAAAAAAAACTAAAAAAGTGAGTGGTACGGGAATCGAACCCATGTCTAATGCTTGGAAGGCATTAATGCTAGCCACTACACCAACCACCCCTTCTGATACGTGTTAGGAAACAATTTCACAAGGATACTGAGTTGCAAGGTATCCCGGTCGGGTAACTCTTGCATATAACGTGCATATGTTTCTCGTTCGTGCAGGGTTGCATACACCCAGTGTATATAACAGCGAGGTTTTCCTCCCCTTGGATTAACCAGGGAGTTCCTCGACTATTCTAGGGTCAATAAACACCATGATAAACTATAGGACGTAGGGAAGACGTCCATTATAAGACTAACAGTTGTTCTTCCTGTTAAATCCTAACAGATATTTCGAATATACCATTTAGTTATGACCATACGGTAGAACGTTTAATATCAGCTTGGAATCAATTGATTTAGAAGCCCTTTGAAAAAAAAAAATTCTAAACCAGGAAATTAAAAAGTTATGAGTGGTACGGGAATCGAACCCATGTCTAATGCTTGGAAGGCATTAATGCTAGCCACTACACCAACCACCCAATTGTTGTCAATTAATTCTTGTACATTTTCTTCCGAGCATGGAGTCTTACATTTGTTAGATTCTTGACATATTCCGACTAACAAAGTTTTATATATGAGGTATATATACAATAAAATGACTTAGAGGAAACCCGTACACCCTTATCTAATCACGCGAACACACTTGGTCCTATATACGTGTCAATTAGATCGGGTAAGCTATAAGCCACATTATCCTATCTGCATACCATCACGATATGAAGTTTTGGGTATCGGTCCTTTGAGTTTTTAATTAGAAGTTCACAATGCTCATCAAAGTTGTACCGTCCTGTATATAACATGTTACTATTTAACATTCCTTGTTTCCCTATTGACACCAAAGTTGTACGAGTTGTATAGTTTCAAGAATATGTGGTCCAAGTAGAATTAAGTGAAGCTTTAAGTCTACTTGTGAATTTTCTTAACAGGCGTTGATCTGAATGAAATCCATAGGCCTCTGAGAAACTTAGAGGCACGTGATAAGTCATATAAATATGCACCTATTATAATAGAGCCACATCTAAAACTTGGAGAACCATTTTTACTCCAACTTAACCTCCAAATACTAGTAACTACGCCAGTCAAACCCTGACAAAGAAATTTCAACAAAGTCCGATATGGTGTAATGGCTAGCACAGTTCGCTCTCACCGAGCAGATCGGGGTTCGATTCCCCGTATCGGAGTTAAATTGTTTCTTTTTATCTGCGGAAATTTTCACCCCTCAGAAGTATTGAAATATCACACCATCTCCGCGTTGTACCTCAGTACATCCAATCTTTATAGAATTTGTTAATTATACAAGTATTTCTGGAGTCTGACAGTTGTTATCTTCACTGCTCTTGAAAAATGATGCAGCAGCCATCCTACTTTTATGTTTTTATGTTCCAGTGTGCATTCACCCTTGTAGTAAGAAATAACAGCTCAATCTGGACATCCCGTGTGTCTTTAAGCGTCTATTTTTAAGGCAAAAAGTCTTCATTTCCAACGATCTTCAAAAACCAGTAGGCTGATGCATTTATATTTAAGATATGTTAACGGTGCGATATCTTTTATTTTAATTTCTGTTAGGAAATAAGTGGCGTTTCGTAACATTTTCTGTTAGGAAACGAATGCCTATTAGGATACTGAGATGCAAGGTGGTATCCCGGTCGGGTAACTCTTGCATATAACGTGCATATGTTTCATGATCGTGCAGGGTTGCATACTGTAGAGAGGAATCTTCCAATTCCGCGTCAAACATCAATACCTCAGGTTCACCATAGATCAACCATGGTGTACAGTCCAGAGATGGTGGAATGGTTGAGCGAACCAGTCTCATAGCTTCATCAAGGTAAGTATATACTCTATTAATAGTACTGTCTTCAGACTGAGTGGAAGAAGATTCATTAGCACCTTCAACGGTCAGTTGAGTAGTACTCTTAGTGAGTCTTGTGGCTGGAGGCATCTTGGTATGTGTATTCGTCTGATTGTTTTATAAACCTGAGCGATAGCTCTCCCTTTTATATTGGAGTGGTCCTTCACTCCCCACCACTACCCTTTTCGGGTAGGTGTGCACATTCTCTATTATTAGAACAAAGGGGCCAACTCCTAACATGTCAGTGTGAGCGCGGTGCATAAACCCCTCACTCTCAAACTTTGTTTCTCAACACATACACCCAGTGTATATAACAGCGAGGTTTTCCTCCCCTTGGATTAACCAGGGAGTTCCTCGTATATTCTAGGTTCAATAAATACCATGATAAACTATAGGACGTAAGGAAGACGTCCACTATAAGACTAACAGTTGTCGGTTCCTGTTAAGCTCTAACATTTTTGTTAGACTCGGACAGGTTCTGAGTGAAATTTAGAATAAAGTTCTTATCACTATCGTATATATTCGAATACAGCTAGAATTGACTTAGAGGAATCCCTAAGGATATATCTAGTCAGGCGAACCTGTTGGTCTTATATACTTTTCGGCAGGGTTGGGTAACCCTTGAGGGATTTCCGAATCTGCGGACCTTCTGGATATGAAACATTGCGAATCTTTCCGCCGTTACATATCGGTCCCTTGAACTCCCGATTGGGACTTTGCAATAGCGCACCTCGCATGCCTCGACGTGCATGCGCATGGGCGCCCAGTATTCAAGTGTCCTTGTATACTCACCACCATACCATTTCACACCTATGTATGGTATGGTTTGACTCTAAGCCTAAGCTACGCCTCGTCCATCTTATTCATTGACACTAGGTACTCAATTATATCTATCATATTAAATTTTCTAATATTTCAACAAAATCCGATATGGTGTAATGGCTAGCACAGTTCGCTCTCACCGAGCAGATCGGGGTTCGATTCCCCGTACCGGAGTTTTTTGCTTTTCTTCTTTAGGTTTTACTTAAGGGAATATATACGAGAGAACTTCATATCAATTTAAACTACTCTTTTGTTTGTTACCAAGCTATATTTTCTAAGTGAATGCAGTCATTAATTATTTAACTGCTCAAGTTCATGTTCTTGAGAATATCACTTGCAGTGACTATCTTCACATCCCTTGGAGTAGTCTCCGCCTGTGCTACTTCTTTATTTTCAGAAGTGCTTGCACTCAGTTTTTCCGGAAGCCCATCGTCAAGATCAATATCTTCGACATCGACCTCCAAAGCTCGTTCCACTGCATCTTCATCGTCAGCATCATCAAATACTTCATCTTCATCTTTGGTTAAATCATAGTCTAGATCTTCTTCTTCGTCCTCGTCCTCTTCGTCCTCGTCTTCTTCGCTGTCGTAGTCGTCATCAGTGTAGTCATCATCATCCTCTTCATCTTCGTCGTCGTCGTCCTCATCATCGTCCTCATCGTCAAAAACATCATTATTCAACTTGCTGCGTCGTTTGTACTTATCGCCTTTTTGTACTATTTCCTGGTGGTCAGCATGGGGAGGTGTTTTCATGGCCTTGGGCTCGATATCTCCACGCATAAAATTCTTTAGAGGCGACGTGAACGAGGCAGATATCGGACGCTCTTTCTTGGAAGGCTTTTCGTCTTCTTTGAGCGATAATGTGTGGCTCAACACTGGCCCTAGTAAAGGAGCTTTCGATGGACTGGGGGCACTTTTTTGGGAAGCTGCATCATCTTCCTCCAGGTCGGAGAGATCGCTGAAATTGGTCAAAGGGTCCCTCCAGAAATTGAGATCCGTGAACTTGTCGTCCTGCCTCAAGAGAATATCTTCAGAGATAAGACTTCTTGGCAGACCAGGCGAACGGGGCGACTCAGGTAAGGCGGCGTGGTCCTTCCAGTTTTCATCCTTGTTGTGCATGTATTGATTGAGCTGGTCTTCGTTCCAACCATGGTTAACTTTGCTGATGAAGTTCAACGGAGGGAAGAATTGGTCCACCAACTCCCCAATATCTATGTACGACGACTTGTAGCCGGCCAACTCAAGTAATTCCATATGCACTTCTCCATTGGGGTTGATGGTAAAGATGCGGTGGGAGGGGATTTTCACACTTCGGTAACTGATTGCATCAGTGATTCTGTTGCCAAAGCCAGCATAAAAGGGAGTCCTGTCGTCGTCGTCGTCGTCGTCGTCGGCAAACTCATCCTGTTTTGCAAAGAAGAGGCTTTTTATATCGCGAAGACATGCCATTTTGAACACTTCAGGTTTCTTCAAAATAATCTCTCTTCTGAGTGCCGCCATGGTTCTGTCGGGACTCAAAATAACTGGACCTTTGGGTAACTTCACGCCATCCTGCACAATACTATCGAGGTACTGGCGAGTGACATCAGCCTGGCCCACGGACCGGGCTGTCAAGTACATGATATTGTAGCCATTGCTGTTGATATCCTGGAAGAGATTGGCCACGCCAGGATGGGTCCAGTCTTTGCCGAGCATATTGAACACATGCCCCAAGGCATCCGACTTGGTGATGGTACCATCGATATCAGAGATCACAATGGGAGTGTGAGCTTTCCAGAGGTAAAGATGAGACTCGATCTGGGAGTTTCCCTGTGACAATCGGAACTTGAGGTCATTGCGACCATAGTGGAGCTTCATATTGGACAATTGCTCAGACGTCAACCTCAAGGTCTTAAAGTACACCTTGTTATCGTGATCGGAAACCGATTCAGAATCATTCCCTTTGAGAACCATGGTTTCAGCAGGAAAAGTAAGACCTTGTTCACTGAGCTCATCTAGAGATGGATCAAGCTCATTGTCATCGTAGACTATCCTGACATTCCCATTGTCGTCTTTTCTCAATACACTCTGCAAAAAAGCCAAGTCCTCATTGTGTTCGTTGGCACCGTGAGAAGTAAGAAAATCATTTTCATTTCCCTTGAGCAAGCTGTTGAGTTCCATCAAAAAGGTCGAATGCATTGCCTCGTCGGACAGATCGATGTTCTTTTGGGAATTGGGCTTGTAGCCGTCCATATCTAGGATAATATCGCCATTGTCGTCGATTTTGGAGGGTATATTGAGCTGTTGGGAGATTTTCTTGACCTTTTCAAAGGCCAACTTCAGAGGACAGGAGCCTTCGCTCTTCAAGGACGTTTTCAAAGGCGACGCATTCGACAATGCAGTGTGAGTATCAATGTCATCGTTCAAGTCAAGCAATTCCGGCTCATTTGAAGAAACAGCAGGAGCCATGCAAGACCCATTCAGTGGTGGAGAAGCCACGGGCGAAATCTCGGGAGAACTTTGGGCGCTAATCACAGGAGAAGTTACCAAGGATTCCGAGAGATCCTTGGAAGACGTTTCAAACACAAAAAACGCTTCTCCTCCATCACCCAATTTCATGGGAATATCAGTTTTGATGGAATTTACGTATAAATCGATTTTCTTTTGCAGTGGCTTGAAGATCTGGAACTTACCAAATCTCACGTGCCATGGGGAACAATGAAGAGAGCCATCTGCATGTTCAATGACGATAATATCAATAGCGCCGGAGAGCGTTGCAGGATTAAGAGAGTTCCACTGGTTGTACACATAGTCTCCGACTTTGCCGACGTATTGCATTGGGAAGATGGGGGAGTAACTAATTAAGCTTGAGTCGGGGGGACTTATGCTAAGTGCGCTGCGTGTGCATATAAGCACCTAACAACGATACCAAAGAAACCAATTAATTTAAAAGGATATAGGATATAGGATATAGGATATAGGATATAGGATATAGGATATAGGATATAGGATATAGGATATAGGATATAGGATATAGGGATATGGGCAGGGTTGGTGGTCTGCACTGCATACTGTACTTTTAAAATTTACCTTCTATAATAAAGACATATTTGGAGTGGTACAAGTTATATTTATTTTTTTCTTAATTTATAGGCTATAAATTTAGTGGTCGACTATCTGGGAAAACTCTAGTAGTGCACAGTTATCGCATCTTCAAAAATGGTTAAAGTAAGACATAGTGTGAAGTGTGTGCAGGACCGTGGATTATTATTCTGGACTCATAGGATCCTATGAGGTACCATCTATAGTAGCAGGAAAGAAGATTGAAAATACCATTGGGTGGTTTTTTTTGTTGAAGGAGCCAACAACATGTCCTGATAACCTGAGGTTAGTATGGGAAGGTCCTATGAGTATGCAATAACTTCGCCGTAACTGTAAATTATCTGGCCAAAGGTGTTAATGTTAAAGTAGGGTTGATCCTCTCACGAATACCATTAGGCATCATACTAAGATTACCACTCCTCATAACCTTCAGGAACAGAGCATATTTCGTTATAGGGGGTTGTTGCTGCTTTTAGCTTTCTTATCGATTCCATAGTAGTTAACTGTAAGATTGTTGAGGTGTTGTAAGAGTTTATTCGTTGATGATTGTATCCAGGGTTTATATAGAGTTTTTGGAGTAGGTTTTCACGCCTTAGCTCTCGGATCCCGTTGTTACCAGAACTCCAAAACTCCATAGTAGCGTTTATAATGTCCTGAGTAGGACTGGGTTGTCTTGCAATGTCTTGATGATCGACTAATGTAGCTAAACTGATGGGTAGTAAGGCTACTCACCGGGAGTCTAACATTAACTACTTTATAGTAGTTTGGTAATTTGTAATGGACATTTAGCTTTTGGACAGCTTTTTGGGACAGCTTTTTGGGACAGCTTTTTGGACAGCTTTTTGGACAGCTTTTTGGACAGCTTTTTGGACAGCTTTTTGGACAGCTTTTTGGACAGCTTTTTGGGACATTTAGCTTTCTTGATAATTGCGTACCACGCTCTTAATATCTCATCAATGGTTTTGCCATCCTCGTATCTCTCCAATCTGCCCAACTAAACTAATAGAATATCAGCAACGCCCAGTGTATTTCTCTGCTATGTTGGAAAGTCAATAATGGATAATTGGTACATCCTAAGTCACTGTAATAATATTCCTTCCTTCAGTACAGCAAGAGTTGAGCTTGTTGCAAGTATGGGTCTCCACTGATTGGTCATTAAAAGTTAACTTATCTTGTAATTGATTGGTGTAGCTTTTTATCCCTGTAGCATAGATTCGCGAAATTTGTGAAATTTACAACGCAGACCTTTTAAAATCACATAAACATTAACACTCCAACTAAAATCGAAAACAGAAAATATGGGCAAAAAAATTGTCCCACTATACTAACCCACGTAATCAAAATATATTTTACAAGTTTGGAGAGGTTTAGTGTAGAGATGTACGGGTTTAGCTATCATCACTATATAAGCTAGTTGGCTGGCTGAAAATGGTATGTGGGCCTGCCGAAAGTACATATATAGATACATAGCTCCACCATCTTGATATTATTTAGCATATTTAGTATAGTCGCACTTTGCTACGAGAGGGGCTGGACTGCATTCGCGCTACTATTATGGCTAAAGAGTTTGGAAGCTAGTGTAGATTAACTGCGAATGGGTTGACTGGCGAGCGGTGTAGTGACCGCAGGTGGAGTCGGACCGACTGCCTACGAGAAATACTAGAGTAGTGAAGACTGTCAATTTGTTCACTAGTACAGTACTAGTCTACTACTACTACTACTCTACTACTCTATTATTATTACATTCTTTGATACGTTATTTTTGTAACTCTGTTTGTTTATGGGTTCCCAGTAATTGGGAACCCCAGGTTTTTATAGACTTTTGGGGCTTGTGTGTAAGCCATCTTGCCAAGTCCTAAATCCGAGCGGGACCATTCACTTGTGAGAGTACGGAATAGTTGTATTGTGGTTGTACTCCTATTTGTTAGGGTAAATGACAACTCCGGTGAAGTTAGAGGATGGCTGAATAACCATTGTACTCCTACTTGCTAAGGTCAATGACAATTCGGGTCTGCTTTGTCAGGGTCTATGGCGATTCCACGTCTGACGCACATGGTAGGTGATTTTTCCAAGGGTAGTGCGATACTCAATTGTATTATATTTGAGTATCGCACTATATATTTGAGTATCGCACTACCCTTGGAGAAATCACCTACCATGTGCGTCAGACGTGGAATTGTCATAGACCCTGATAACGCAAGGTCCAAGCGGCAAACCAGTGCTCTTAATCCTTACACGCTTGACCACGTGTATTCTTAGAAACCGATTGCCGTTTCGACCCTATGCGTTTTAAGTTTAAGGTTCGAAGTATGGCTGTGTAAAAAGCCCCCAAACTCTATATAAACCCTAGGATTCCCACTTATTGGGAAGCCATCCACGAATAAACAGAGTTTTGGAAGTACTGAACAATCATAAAGAATCTAACAATAATATTATTATTTTGTGTGTGTGTGTTAGTGCATTGTGCGTACTACTCCATCAAAACTCCTTCAATTAAATCCCCAGTTTACAGATAGTCATTTTTAGTGGGTGTGTGCGCGGTAACTAGTCAAGGCAAAGTGCGTGACACTGCGAATAGGTTGACGAATGGGTTGACGAATGAGGAGTGCGAGCGCTCATTTAGACTCCAAGTGTAATCGCGAGCGAGTGACGATGGGGAGGGTAGGCTAGAATACTGACAAGTGAACATGTAGTCATGGATCAATATTGTACTGACAATGTATTACGAAGAACTGGTACAAGAAGAACAAGAGAACAAGAGAACAACTAGTACTGTAGTACTCCTACTCCTACTCCTACTCTACTAGTCATAGTGATAGTACTCCTACTCCTACTCCTACTACTAGTCATAGTGATAGTACTCCTCCCATCAAGTCCTTCAATCAGCATATTTTATGTATGCAGATTCTCTTAACTCAGATTTGAACTCAACTCTTGACCATTGAATGTATTATGTCTATGTTCATGTTTTATCCATGATAGTAAAAGCTTTTATATAAAGAAGGACCCATAGGTCAGATAATAAGTTATATGATGAATATCTCCTCTGGTAAATAACCACATCACTGCTTAACAAGATGTCCGAACCATTTAATCCTGTCAGTACTGAACTACACCATAGTAGAGTGTATAAACCCGGAATCCATAGTTGGGAAGCCAACCATGTCAAACACTATTCTACAGTGTGACTAGTGTTAAGCCATGATATAAGTAATAGATAGTAAGTAATTGACTGACGATGATAGTGTAGTGTCGTCTATCAACTGTTGGAGGAAACGGAACTTGTGGCAGAAAACATCTCCATAGATGCAATTGGGTATATGATGAATAAGAAACTAGAAAAGCTAACATTGTAGTTTAGTAGTTTAGTAGTTTAGTAGTTTAGTACTCTACTAGTACTCTACTAGTACTCTACTAGTACTCTACTAGTACTCTACTAGTACTCTACTAGTACTCTACTAGTACTACTCTACTAGTACTCTACTAGTACTACTCTACTACTACTCTACTAGTACTACTACTCTACTAGTACTACTCTACTAGTACTACTCTACTAGTACTCTACTACTACTACTACTACTCTACTACTACTACTACTCTACTACTACTACTACTACCACTACTCTACTACTACCACTACTCTACTACTACTACTACTCTACTACTACTACTCTACTACAAAATTCAAACACCACAGTCAAGGTTCAAAACTCCATCTATCAACAGCTCCAAGATGGTCTTTTCTCCATACAAAAAAACTTCCTCAACAGTACACAGTGAGGAACAGTTGATATTAAGGTTCCAGAGGCCCCAAAGAAATTCACTACCCTGTTGACTTCAAGGACAAGGGTTCAAAAGTACAAGCCCATATGGAAACAGCCCCAGCTATTATCATGATCGGTCAAAGACGAAGCTTTACGCAAAGTATTGCACTTACTGACTGATAGCGTGGTCATAGACTTAACTAAAGAGAGCTATTAGAGTAGAGTAGACTGATTTCAACCATTGTTTATTTTATCACTTATAAATGATGATTTTTAAAATAATTGTTCGCATTTTGTTGAGCATCTGCAAAAGTGCGAATTTAATAACTTTTAAATTTGCTTCACACGTGACTTATCATTAGCCTTCACCAATAGATTAACGGTAATAGGGTTTCTAATTTTACCAAGAGATCCTTACTTTATACCCCAAGAAATCCTTTTATATGAAAATATACACGTTTTAACATTTTCAGTTTTCCTATAATGGTTATAATGGGGTGAGGGGGGATGGCTTATCCCGTAAATTTTCAAACCATTTTAATAAACTCCTGGAGGCTAAGCAGGTTAAGGCACAAGACTGTAATGGATTAGTTATCTTGCGATCGACTCGTCCCTGGGAGATTTTTGCAACTGGTGGAAAGTGTGTTGTTCTGGCGTCCGGCATATAGACACAGAAACCAACAATAGATAATCATGTTAAAATATTTCACATAACTAGTATTTCTTGTGACCTAGGTACAATAGTAGGGGATGTTAAGCTTACCAACTGATGAAGGAGATCCTTGGTAGTAAGTAGTCTGAGTACTTCCTCAACTCTCAAAACTCCAATACACATTTTACAGATTGAAGAACTACTACTACTGACCCAGTCAAAGCCAAAAGCATCCGAATCTAACCATTCCTACTTTTCGCGGAGTAACACCTACAACGGAACACATCAAAGAAACCTGATTTCCAAATAATTGATTCATCAACCACTTTAACTTATCAAAGAATCTAACAATGTCAACCAATATTTTAGTATATAATTATATACAGGGCTATGTAAATTGTACCTTACAAGACCAAAGAGTTTAGAGGGTGTGAACCCATCTCATCCTGCACATATGCACTTATTTTTATCTAAAATATTGAAGAAGTGGAGAGACTGGGTAGGTGTAGGTAGTTTGAAACAATTAATTTATTTTTATTATGTAGTGTGAGGAGTGAGGTGAGGTGAGGAGTCTGCGTACTACTCAATCAACTCCCCCAAAAGTCCCTCACAAATATCCATTTTACAAATACTCATTTTAATGCGTGTGCGCGGTGGGCCAAGTGTAAGTGCGTGTAGAAAACTGCGAATGACTGCGAGCGCTCTAGTGAAGTACTGAAGAACTACAACTACCAGTGGAAGAACCTACTACTTCAGATCCCATCGCTCTACCCATGGCAGAAATCACCATGTCTAGTCCCCTTAAAGAAAACTAGTAACACCTACAACGGAACAAAGCCAAGTCTATAAACCTGATTTCCAAATAGTGCATTCATCAACGAATCTGAGTTAAAAAGTATAAGTATGAACGTTATGAAAGAATCTAACAAGTAGAAAGATATAATTACTGATATTGTGTACTACTAGAAAAGGTTGGTGAGAACTAGATATACTAGATTGACTAGATTGTCAGATCCCCATGGGTAGTGTGATATGGGAGTAAATCACCTAAATATGCCATCAGACGTGGATTGGGAAAGCAATCCATCCATTTCCTACTCTCACCGGAATTGATTACGACGTAACAAGCCGGCATGTACTCATGCCCCAAAATTCTATATAAAACTCCCTCTTTGTGAATCCATGAATAAACAGAGTTTTGGAAGTACTGAACAATCATAAAGAATGTAACATAGATATAGTAGAAGAGTAGACTTCCATCTGGGTCGTGTCTTGCGTTGTAGTCACGTTCAGTCATCTAGCATTGTTATCCATGTAACACTGCTCAGCCTCGTCTAATAAGGGCATGGCCAATGTTGCAGTTCAACAGAACCTCCCTTTACTAATATCCTTAAATAAGGGAGATGAAACATTTGCCGTCGTATTCCTAGACGGCGCTGAGCATTGCTATAAGGTGCATGAATCCAGACCCGTGTCAAGTCTATAAAAGGGCGCCTCACCCTATGAGTAACTGGGAATTATACAGAGTGTCATGAGAAAGTCCCTACTTAGGAATATTAATGTCATCTTCCTGCACAATATGCCCATATAAAGTATAACACAAGATAAATATTAGATAGAGTGGAGACTACAATCTATATATCCTTTCAATTTTATTAAAAATCTAATATTCTTAATTATTTCATAATTTTCAACAACCGATCTCCTGGTTCTCCATCGTTGAAAACGTAGCGAATTACGATAAGTTGTATGAGTTGCAGACGTGAATGTTAATTTTTGAAGACACCTTGCACTTGATCTTTAGCATCAAGTATAGGGATGTATTCCGAATTAAACTCAAATTAAAATCATAATTTTACTAGCGGCTGAACAAGCATATGAACAAGCGGAAAGAAACAAAGGCATTACTTTAACAGTGAAGCGCTAAAAGCCAAATTTAAATGTTTGGAATTGTAATTTGACGGATACAATTTATTAAAAAGTTCTTTGGAATATGACACGCCATAGAGGGTGATTGCCCGTTAAATTAAAGCTATAATTTTCCTAAGTTGGGTTGTTTGGGAGGCAGCTCAAAGTAAGCTAAATATTGGCGAGAGACCGATAACGAACAAGTACAGTGATGGAAGTTGAAAGAGATTGAAATTGGTGAATTGGTGAATTGGTGAATTGGTGAATTGGTGAATTGGTGAATTGGTGAATTGGTGAATTGGTGAATTGGTGAATTGGTGAATTAGTCAATTGGTCAATTGGTGAATTGGTGAATTAGTCAATTGGTGAATTAGTCAATTGGTCAATTAGTCAATTGGTCAATTGGTGAATTAGTCAATTGGTGAAGTATACCTGAATAGGCTGAAGCCAGAGGAAACAGGTGCAAGTTCGTAGCGGTTCTGATGTAAAAATTATCAAATCTGAGTATAGGGCCAAACCTTTTTAGCTGGTTTGTGGGAGTTTCCGTCAGCATCAAAAGCCATTACAGGTAAAGCATTACGTCTGGGTGCGAAATAGTCTTATATTAAATATACAGGTTAATCAGTAGACAGGTTAATCGATACAGTTTCTCGATATTGAATTTCATACGTTATTAGACTTTAGGAGTCTGCAAATTCTACAGTGGTCAGGTGGTCAGGTGTAGGTCACGTGCACAGAGGTCTAATTAAAGACCCTGCTCCCGTGTGAGTGTGAGTGCCAAAATGAGCGTTTACTAGAAATCCTTTTTTACTATTGGCACCATAAGCTAAGAACTTCCAAAACTGAATGCTATAACTAAACCATAATTGATATGGACAAGTCACAGTTTCAACTTTTGATGGACAAGTATGAACATAACTAACTAAATTGTTGTTATGGTTGGAGTTTTAATATTTTTAGTTATTAGTTGTAAGAGAAAGAATTTGATATGACTGGATGTTGATTTGCTGGATTTGCTGGATTTGAGGAGAAGTGGATTTTGGAGAAGTGGATTTTGGAGAAGTGGATTTTGGAGAAGTGGATTTTGGAGAAGTGGATTTTGGAGAAGTGAATTTTGGAGAACACTGCCCTTAACACTGCCCTTGAGATCACCATCACTACACTACTCGGAAATGGAAAATTCATGTCAAAACTCACAGGGCAATACCTAGAAATTCTTTTGTTTTATTCGAATGCTATCGGAGCAAAACTGAATTTAATTAGGAGCCCCACAAGAATCTAACATTTGTCTTATACTGTTAGATGGGTATTTAAAGCCTAGGGCATTTGAAATGTGTTAATTAGTCCTTCATTTTGACGAATTATGAAGTACCGGTGAAGTACTGGTGAAGTAGGTGAATCACAATCACTACGCAGGAGTCACAATCACTACAAGACTAGTCCACACTTTACTATACTCCCTATAGTATGTGTCACTATGTACACTAGGTAGTCCAAAATCACTTAATTCCCAACTGTACCACACACATTGTCTAGTCTGTCAAGCACCCTAGCCAGATTGACCTGAGTTTCTAGTGGTGCGCACCACTACACCACAACATCCACATCACACTCTACTACTCAGCGCTACACTACAACTACACAGCACCGCCAGAGCCTACTAAAAATACACTGATATACTGATATATATATATAGATACAGATACGGATACAGAGCTACACAGATACAAGAGGCTACACTGCTATAAGATCCACAAGAACAGCAGAATTGAACCACAAGATCTACAAAACAGCAAAATTCAACCACAAGATCTGCAAAACAGCACAATCCAAGCACAAGATCTGCAAAACAGCACAATCCAAGCACAAGATCTAAAATCACCACAATTCAATCTCAAGATCTACAAAATACCACAATTAAATCACTAGTTCAAAATCATGCATTCAAAATCTAATTCTTCTCGCTCATCAACTCAGGTTCATGATCATCCCGTCCAGGTATTGCATCTAAGACCATCTTCTTCTGGTAACATTCAATCATCCCAAAATAATTCTACAAATAGGGTACGGTGGACAGATGATGTGGTTGATAATGAAGATATGGGCAAGAAGAAATCTAAGATCTGCTGTATTTTCCATCCGCAACGAGAATTTGGTGAGAGCTCGGATGATTCCCTGAGTAGTTCTTCAGATTCCAGTTCTGAAGACGCTGATAGTGATAAAGGTTGTTGTGAACATAATCATAAGAAAGAGAAGAAGATTAAGAAGAGTACGCCAAATGCATACGAGAAACAACCACATTACAAGAACAAGAGAGTTAAGGTGCCTAAAGAAGCTACAGATGATTAGACAGGATCTAGAAGCAAATGATGAAAATATGATTAGACAGGATCTAGAAGCAAATGATGAAAATATGATTAGACAGGATCTAGAAGCAAATGATGAAAATATGATTAGACAGGATCTAGAAGCAAATGATGAAAATATGATTAGACAGGATCTAGAAGCAAATGATGAAAATATGATTAGACAGGATCTAGAAGCAAATGATGAAAATATGATTAGACAGGATCTAGAAGCAAATGATGAAAATATGATTAGACAGGATCTAGAAGCAAATGATGAAAATATGATTAGACAGGATCTAGAAGCAAATGATGAAAATATGATTAGACAGGATCTAGAAGCAAATGATGAAAATATGATTAGACAGGATCTAGAAGCAAATGATGAAAATATGATTAGACAGGATCTAGAAGCAAATGATGAAAATATGATTAGACAGGATCTAGAAGCAAATGATGAAAATATGATTAGACAGGATCTAGAAGCAAATGATGAAAATATGATTAGACAGGATCTAGAAGCAGATGATGAAAATATGATTCTATGACTAGTTATCGATGAGTGAATAAATATCAGAGATATCTATTGATGCAAGGCTTTCGGAATTACTCCGGGTTGGCAATGTGTAAGGCCCGATCCTGATAGGCGTTGGAATAATCCACATCGTCATTTAGTGAGAGCTTGGATTTGTTATGCTCGCTGGGAACATCCAAAGATGGGTCCATGACATTATCAAACTCTAGGATGGAGAACATCATTGGGCCACCCTGAGCAGGCTCGTTCCGAGGATTGAGTTTCTTTTTTGAAAGGGAGCGGCCCATGGTGGAAACTGCAGCTCCATTAGACATGGTGGCTGGGCTAAATATGGAGCGAATGGACTTAGTGGAGCTATTACGCTTGAATTGCGGCGATGAATGCGATGTAGGTGAATGGCTGTTGCCGGTAAGTGGCAGGGATTTCTCGTTTGTAAATAGCGACTCATCAGAAGTGCTTTGTATCTCTTGATCGAAAGTGTTCCGGCGATACCATTGTCCAAAACAACAACAGTAGAGAATGGTACACATGGCCATCACCACCACCACGCCCACAGCTGTGAAGGTACCGGCGACCTTTCCTTTGGAGTCGAAAAACGAAGGTTTGGACTTTGTTGAATGCAGCAGCAGAGTAGGCTGAGGAGTTTCCGTGATGTACTTTGTCAACACACTAGCGGTTGTTGAACCATCCACCGTCATAATGGACACCACGGTAGTAGCGGAGATTCTAATGGAAGTAGACAGCGCTGAGTTGAGAATCAGCGAAGAGCTTCTCGCCAGCGAGTCTTCAAAGGGGGAATGCGATGTCAGGACAAGAGAGGAGGGGGAGGATGGGGAGGATGGGGAGGAGGGGGAGGAGGGGGAAGGAGAGGAAGAGGATGGAGACGAGGGGGAAGGAGAGGAAGAAGAGGAGGAAGAGGAAGAAGAGGACAAAGACGAAGAAGAAGACAAAGACGAAGAAGAAGACAAAGACGAAGAAGAAGACAAAGACGAAGAAGAAGACAAAGACGAAGAAGAAGACAAAGACAGTGAAGTCAGTGTCACAGCCAGCGTCGAACTAGTCACTCCCATCGTAGACGGATTCCCAAGAACAATATATCCATATAATCCGTTGCCTCCGCATCTCTCCTGCTCACTATAACCAGGGCAGCCAGTGTTGCATTCACTCAAATCAACAGTCTCTCCTGGAACAGAATTTGAACAATAACACATATACTCCTGGGTGATAGCTGCCGAGTAACCTTGATTGCGGCAATAATCAGAGCAAAGCCCATTAGACATGTAATTATTAGATATGGAAGATGAGCCCAAGTTGACAGGAGAGCATAGGTTAAGGGCTACTGCAGAAACATGGACAATCAGGCCCAAGCCAACAAGCACATGCGTACTGGAAAACATTCTTTATAGGGCCACAGGGAGTGAGACTCCAAAAACTGGAACTAAAAAAAGGGGTGGGTGGGTGTGTGTGTGTGTGGATGGGAAGGAGGAGGAGTAGTGGCAATAAAGAGTCAGGGATATCAAGAGAAATTTGGAGTGCGTATTCGCAGTTTCATATGAAGCACAGGCAGTAGGCAGGTATAATGTAACAGGTATGAGACCGGCACGTGACGCAAGTAGGAACAATCAAAAATCAATAGTAGGAACAAGCAACAGTAGGAACAATCAAAAACAAAATCCAATATCAACAGGTATTAAAGCCAGGTCTGGGAAAGCCGACTTCATAAAAGGGACAATAAATATATATAAAANAAAAAAAAGAAAAAAAAAAAAAAAAAAAAAAAAAAAAAAAAAAAAAAAAAAAGAAAACAATACAGTGATAAGTCGGAATTTCTGCATGTAGTGCGTTCTAAAAACAGCCTTAAGGAGTTTGCTCCGGGAGTTTTCTGAGCGCATTGTTTGATCTTGTTTATATGAAATACCTTATCGAGCAAAGAAAGGTGCGTCAAAAACGCTGCGATTCGCCTCGCTGCACGCTGCATGCAGGTTTGCAATGACACATTGGAGCCAATGAGAACAACACTTGTAGAAACAACGAGACAAGAAGCTGGGATTCAAAAATTCATCAATTTCAATTGTGTAAATTCGGACTGTATGGTTCTAGAGCTAGTCTAACCGTTGGATGATTGGTGTTGCTGTTTCGGCCAAAGATACCGTTTTGGCAGATTCCCTGTCACGTGTGTCTTAACCACGGGCAAAGTGCGATAAACAACACTGACACTGTAATTACCAAAAGACTCCAATCCCGCCAACCACAAATCAGACAAAACCAAACAAACTACAAACCTTCAAATCCATATCCATATCTAGACCTCTTAGATTCTTGTAAGTTTCCGATCCTTCCTTGCTAATCTTTTTAAATCCTTGTTATCATGTAACTGGAACACTCTTATACAGTAGTCATGGATGGTTCTATTATGTTCTTACGTTTTATTTCAATACTAATTCATGTGGCGTCGCAGCCTTTATATAATTTAAACCCCCCCTGGCTCAAACCCTGGTTGCGAAAGCTGAAACACGGAGGTCTCAGTCCACATACAATATGCAAGACTTTGGTACACAAAGCCAATATAAATTTATTATAAATTGCCCAGGTGCCGCTCCCAATCCACCTCCATAATATTATTGAGTATGAAAATTTCCTGAGTCCAAGTGGGCGGTATAATTGATAAGATTGTTAAGAGCGATGCGCTAGAAACCTTAATCTATAAATATCCTGGACCTAAATATAGAAATATATTCGTATTTCTGAGTTGATATTGCTGTTAACGTGCCTTTTTTTGTGCTATGTGCCACTTTATCTTGTGCCTTCTCCTTGTGCCTTCTCCTTGTCTTGTTGAATTCAGGATAAAGAATGCCTACTGGCATATGAACTTCTAAATTGGTAGAATACATTTGTAATCATTTCATTATCAATTAACAGAAACTGCGTCTGTCGTTTACTAATATTCTAAAATTTTTAAAGAATGTGTGATTAATTTGGGAAATGAGTAGTTGTTTTGATAGTAGGAGAGGTTTCAGATGGCGACCACGTGACACACTAAACCCGTGCACCACTACATGCAGTGTCTTTTATAAGAAAATGTTTCCTTTCCCCACCCCGTACATCCCAAATCTAAGGTATTAGGTTGCTGCAAGAACATTAATTTGCTCTTGTTAAATAGGCTTAGATTTTGGCGCACACGAAGAATCCTCAGTCAATTGTCATGTACGGCATATAGTCATGGGTGATGTGCCGGATTTACGTGTGACTGCATGTAACTACATTTATATGACTCATCTGCACGCATCTGCACGGAGCTGCTCCTGAGCTCCTCCCGAGCTGCACGCAACTCCCCCGTAACCAATAACCCCCGTAACTATTACCTCATGTAACCCCGTAACTACCACCACCTTGCCCATACTTCCCCGTAATTGCCCAGACCTGGCCGTAGTGCCCAAAACGGTTTCCGGACTTCCTATTCTGGCATCCGTAAAAAACCATGTAAATACTCCTTAATATCTATAATTTGTGTATTAAAAAGATTGGAACTGACATATACCTACCCCCTACTATACATTACACATTAACTAAGAAACATAGATTTATTTGTTATCCTGTATATCAGATTCTGCAGACTATAGCCTATCCTCAAGATTTATTTGTATTCATCCGAGGCAAAATGATTTGCACACTACCTTGTTATTTATAGGCTACACTTCGCAAAGACTCCTTAATCTCAAACCTAAGTGCGAACCACAACCGGAGTTAAGAGTACAAAGTGGGGTATGCATATCCAAAATTTATATAAACCCTGGATTCCCAGTAAATTCCAAGAATGAATATCACTAAATGATAGATTGAAGATAACCATTTCTAGACCGCTAGACCGCTAGACTTGCTCTGACCTGTTCTTTGTTCTGTAAACACCACTACTACAGATTATCAATGGGTGGTATTCTTGTCTTATGAAGTTAAGGTTATAAAAGGCATGTCCTTATTGGAGTGGGTATCAGCAACTACTGTGTCAGGGAATGGTGTCAATGGTGTCAGTGTCATGATAGACTGGTTCATCACAAACATTCCTCTACAATTGCTCACTGCAGGGGCATATACATAGTGGAGACTCGCGTGGGATCCTTATGTGGGATCATTACGGCGCAATGAATTTTCTTTGGAACTTGCCAAGCTCAATACGGACTATGGTTAAACACATTTCTTCTAGCTGTTGGATACATGTGGAAATGGGTTTAGTCTTGGTTTTCCACTACTGACTGATAACTGACTGAAAACTGACTGAACTGACTGAAAACTGACTGAACTGACTGAAAACTGACTGAACTGACTGAAAACTGACTGAACTGACTGAAAACTGACTGAACTGACGGAAAACTGACTGACAACTGCCTGAATTGATTGGATATGTTTTTAGTAAGTACACAGCTTTCCAAACATACCTTTTGACCTAGTGGACTTTAAATTGTTGTCTTGGGCCTTTGCGGTGTACGGGTGCGCATTTGAATTCCGGGGTCTCCAATGTGCTATATGAGAATACCATTTAGACAAGCTACATTAAAGCATTCAAAGTCAATATTTAACTTATTCACATTAGGCAATTCCAGATATTACTAAAGACTCTAATATACAGGATCATACACAATAACACAGTCTGGTTTTTAGATGTATGATCCTTCCTTAGAATCCATACCGGTGGACTAACGGTATTAACGACAACTCTAGACTCTAGATAGACAAGAACAGAAGATGGAGCCTCATCTTTCACGCCACGAATTCTCTTTGGAAGAAATCTGAGTCCAAAAGATTTCAAATCAAAAAAGGCCTTTCTATAAACTTCAATTACCATCATCATAGGTGCGTCGTCAGTACGAGCTCGAGCTCGGTGAAGTGACCAATATGCAGTGCAATTGCACCCTTAGACGAAGGGATATTGTGAAGGCCACGCCATTAGGCATTACCAAGTTCTTGCACAAACACCAACATGTCTCCAGTAGGTCACTTACTAATCGGGTACAGAGGCTGACGTGAAACTGGAAGTATCCTCTACCCACCTAATGAGTTAAGTTCATTTGCAAGTGAAACTTGTCTAAGTAAAATCAATAAACATTAACTGACATACCAAACCGGTTAGGACCGGGACCATGGACAGAGTTAATAGAGTCATCAACGTTGAGGTCCCAAGAAGAATTGCCGGTATTCACCCAGAAGAAAGTTCAACAAATCTTAAGAGTACGAGTGTCTTCACCTTGGGTGAGAAAATTGCTATGACAAAAGATGGGTTCCAATGATATCCGAAGAGGTGACTCGATCAACTGCCACGCCAAGTTGGAAGCCTTGAGGAATGCAGATTCCCTTGGCACTTGTACGACCAATAAACGTCAAAAGCTTCTTCTGCAGCTTTCTGACTGCACACAGCAGCAATTCAATATGGTCACCGTTGATTGCACAAACAGTAGGGACTCTCAGGTTCTAAACAGGACTCTCAGGTTCTAAACAAGACTCAGGTTCTAAGCAGGACTCTCAGGTTCTAAACAGGACTCTCAGGTTCTAAACAGGACTCTCAGGTTCTAAACAGGAGTCTCAGGTTCTAAATCGGACTCTCAAGTTCTAAACAGGACTCTCAAGTTCTAAACAGTAGGAACTCTCAGGTACTCGTCCTGCCAGACTAATAACCCTTTTCGAATCGAGGGAGTATCCTGCAGTATCTCTAGGTACTCATCCCGAAATCAAGGACATGATCAACCAGAAGCTCCCTGAACTACTTTCCTAGGGAAGCTGCTACCCCAAGACATCGCACAGGGGTGTCACTTGTGGGAGCATGTCCCGACAAAAAGCAACATACTCCAAATTCATTCGTTAGGCACAAAGGACAGATTGGCATTTAGATAATATGAACGTGGCTTTGGCTTCCGTTCAATTCAGACCATTGACTAAAAAAGATCCAACACTGTTCCTACCTTGACTCCGTACATCCTAGGTACTCGTTGAGAGTACCATGTTGGGGTTGGACGCAATTGGTGTCTCAATTAGAGGTTTGTTGAATTCCTCTCTCTTTTATCCACTGATGCAAAAGAGCAACCGGCCCCTCTTATATATCCATGTATTTGTGTTTGTGTCGGGTGGCAAATGTTGCATCTGTTTCATCCCTGAAAATTCATGCACCCTGCACTTCTGAAACAACGATTCACCCTTTGTGAGGGGTATGCATAAAAGACTATATAAACGACGATTCCTCCTAGTACAAAGCTATCATCCTTTTCTATCCATATATGGTGGAACACTAAACTATTACCAAAATTGTTTAAGTATTTTACTATGAGGGGTTTTTATATCAATATCCACGTGACCGCGCCTTGATCTCCACTTCCTACAACATGATGTCAGTGGATACCCAAATCCAACAGTTGAATGCAGAACTCGTAAACTTAGAGGCAGACGTTAAAAACCTTCAGTTGTCACGGGAGAAGCTCTACCGAGAAATTCATTTATTGGAGGCGGAATCCAAATATAAGAAGCTCTCCAAGCCCCAGTTGTCCGCTACGCCTCCACCTATCCCTCCGCATGAAAGCGACGAGACTCCTGCGTTGATCCATTACTCGTATTTTGATCCTTCTATTAGCAAGTACTTCCCGGAAATATCCAATAACGAAAAAAACTCAAGGCTTCTGTCCCAACATATCCTTGAAACCATCCTGCTTAAAACTACCGCTGGCCATATGGCCTTGACAGAAAGTATTATGCGGTTTGGTGGCATCACGGCTTTTCCCATCAATCAGCATTTATACGATACACAAGAAGATGCACTTCTTGGCCTACGATTCGATATTTTCTCCGAGGCAGAAGGAAAGTTCTTGACTCCTCATTATATTATTCTCCGGAGATATACATATAAAGAAGACGCCATGCCCACCACTCGGCCGTGGCTGGTATTCCGTTATACCACGCCCACATACGTTCCGCTTGACCTTTACCAGAAATACCTCCAAAACAATAATGAAGCAGACGGTTTGCAGCAATTTGTCGAGAAGATCCGTGGTTGCTTGGTGCACGTGCAATGGAAACACCAACTCTTTGACCTTGTGCAGGCAACCACCATGGGTGAAGCTCTACATACATCTTCTTGCCAGCCCATAGTATCAGTATCTCGAGATTTACTGTGTCACCGAGTCACTATGACTTTTAAACACTCTTCTTTTAATGTAGAGATGATGTGCAGTGATGATCTAGTGGATTCTGCATCATGTATAGGTGGAGATAAGGGCCACGCCTTGACGATTCAAGCAATGATATGTGGAACAAAACTCGAAGACTTTTTGTCTATTTTTCACAAGGTTGTTTGTTATATGGATGATAATGGTTTAATCGAGTGATAACTCTGAATCCTGCTGTCAAACGGACCAATTACATGATATTATTGTTGGACTTTGCTCTGCCCATGTGAAAGCTACGGTCGTGATTGCATGTGGATACATTGCAGGCTATAATGATGCGTCCAGGCCTGGTTCTTGGTGATTCTGAACCGTTTCTTCATCAAGGCTTTGTTTTTGACTGACGAGTTTGACCTTGCAATAAGAATATCACTGCAACCATCAAAACGGGTGACTACTGATGCTTGAACGGTGACTACTGAGGCTTGAGCGGTGACTACTGAGGCTTGAACGGTGACTACATCAACCACGAAAAGGCTTTGTATTTGCAATCTAGAAGACATTTCCAAAACCTGCGCCCGTGTTCTGGCTCGTCATTGATCCATTGGTGATCATCAATGGTTGAACCACACTCTCTTCTGCAGGATTGGCATCATTCTTTCTCCTTTGCAAATCGGCGTATACTTCATTTAAGCGTTTCTGGTTCTCGTAAGCATGCGAGATCTCGAATGGCTTGATGAAGGTGCCTAAGTTGTGCAACCACGATAATTCAAGAACGTAGTCATACTCAATCAAGTCGTAGGCAACGTATAAGAGGGCAACAAAGCACTCGTAGTTTCCGGTCTCCACAAAGTAGTCCAAGAGCTCGTGTGCAATCTTGGTAGATTTAGAAAGCGCTGCTGTTTTGAGCAAGTCCACCCACAATTTGTCGTTCTTCAAGATTGAAATGGCCTTGGCAAACTTCTTATGCTTGGTGTAAAGCGTGGCGGAGATTTGCCTAAAGAAGATGAGAGAGTGGTTTTCTAATCTCTCTGCCAAATCCATCGCGTTAAACCGGTTAGCTGACTCATTCTCCACTGCTACGCGCAATGACTTGTAGTCCTCGTCTTCAATCAACAAGTCATGATAAGCGCTGTTGACAATGGAGTTGTTCTTGTCGAGAACTGAAATCAAGAATGGCTTGATCAACGGCAAATTGTCGGATTTGACAAACATTCTCACAAGCCTTGGCAAGTCGATTTTTGGACTCAACACCGACAACAAGTCCACCAAAAGGGTTGGGTTCTCGGCCATATAAAAGTTGATGGCCTTGTAGTAGATTTCTAAGTTGGACACCTTGGCAATGATCTCCTTGAACGACGAGTGGTCAAATGCCACTTCTGATTTGTCAATCATGGTCAATGCGGCATTGTCCCACTCCTCGTAGTGGCAGTACAAGAAAATCAACTCAGGGTACAAATGTGCTTCCTCGCATGCTGTCAACACCTTTGGAATGTTGATTCTTGACCAGAACAACTTCAAGTGCTCCATCACCTTTTCGGGACTGTACTTGCAGTACAAAATAGCAAGCTCCGTGAACATACCCATGTGAGCTCTCTCCAAACCCAAACCACTTTCAAAAAGGGCAATGACTTCATTGAAGTAGCCGTTTGTCTCGTAGGTCTTGACCAATTCTGGCAATTCGTCTGCATCGATGATCAAGTTCAACCCACAGATTTGTGCCAATCTAAACTCCTTGTTCTCGATACATGCGCTGTTGACCTGCTTCCACACATTGGTGTTGGACGCCTTTCTGGCACAGTCCACAGCTCCCTGGTAGTCCTCCAAGTAGACCAAAGTGGTAGCCAATTTGGAGTACTTGGACACATTCGAGTAAACTATTTTGGCGGCCTTGTAGTTCTTGGCCTCGAACAACTTGTCACCAATATCCTCCAAAACTGCAACGTTGGAGCCGGCAACAAACCTTTCGATATCTGAAAGTCGGTCCAAAGAAGCATAACAGTTGATCAAGGCATTGTCAATGACGCTCTCTCTCAAAGTCTCTCTGGCCATGTCCAAGAACGGAATCAAGTCCTCTTCCTTGCCTGCACGTTCGGCGATCTCAATCACTTGCTCGAAGTTCTCTGGGTTCTTGGACTTGACATAAGAGTCAATTGCCTCGGTGATACGCAATCCGTTCAATTGAGCAGTTCCCAACTGGTACCACAAATCAGATGTGTCATATTTCTCAGCATATTGTTCTCCTCTGTCAAGAGACATGATGTCCTCCACCAAAACCTTCATCGCCTCGTTTCTCATCTCGAATTTGTCATAGACATAGAAGGCTTCCTCAAGCAAGTCATTATCAATACACAATGGAGCAATCTCCTCCACGTCGTACTTGTCCAATTTCTCGAGGTAGTTGGCAACACGGTTAGGATCAGCCTTAATAGCAGTGAGAATCAACAAACCCTGCAAAGAAGTGTTATCGTTGAATGGAGATGGTTCCAAAATGATTTTTTCCAAAAGCTCAATCAATTCCTGTGGCAAATCATTCTCCATGAATGCCTTGACGGTAATGGAAATAGGCTCAGGGTCACTCAACTCAGGAATACCTGTGGAGATCACATGGTCAATGAGCTGTCTTCTGTGCTCGTTCTCAGGTGACAAAACTGTCTCCCACAACAGGAAGTCGGATTTGGCCAACAAGTATCTGGCTTGATACTTGTACATTTTGTTTTCGTTGGTGATGTTGATCAACTCTGCATTGTTACCACCCTTCGAGTAAGCAATGTATGCCAAGTATGGGTCTCTCTTTTCACAGTATCTACCCACAGACAAGGTGTCGTAATTGTTATTTTCCTCCAAAAACTTCTCTGGGCTATTGTTGGAATCAATGTAGATTTTGGCCAACGTGTTGTATACTTCTTGGTCAGTAGAACCGCCCTCCAAAGTCTTTTCCAAAAATGGCAATAAGATTTTAAGCCTGTTTCTCTTCTCAACCTCACTCACTAACTCCCTAAGAGGGACTCTGCCCAAAACAGACATCAACAAGTTCTTAATAATGGTCTCGTCACAGTCCACGTCCAAAAGTCCTGCAACAACTTGGGGTGTGTTGGCAGAATTCACTTGTTGAACATAAACCTCGATAAACTTGTAGAATTTGTTCTTGTACAAGTACAATATCAAGTCATGAACAAAGTTAAATCTGTCGCACACAATGATCAAAGGCAACTGATCATCGAGTTTGGCTTCCTTCAAGAAATTCTTCACCTTTTCGCCATTGTAGACATTGTTGTCTCTCACGACTCTTTCAATCTCTTTAATTTGGTTCGTCTTAGCAGCTGCTTCAATGTACTTGTAAACCACATCAGGATCTTGAGTCAAATTGACGATCCTCGACAAGTAGTAAGACAAGCCCTCGTTACACTTGTAAGACTCAAAAAGTTTGATCAAGTTCAAAGGTCCGAGTAAGTCAGAGTACTTACTGGCGACTTGAACCACAACCTGCATGTTTTGTTGCAAGTTGTTGGTCATCAATTCATTCAAACAAGCCATGGACTGTTGCACGTTCAATTGACCAAAGTAAGAAACCAACCAGTCTGCAGGCAACACGTTAGTGTGCACAATGACTCTCTTGATATCCTTCAAATCGTCGTAATGCTCCAAGGCTCTCTGAAACAAGCCAGACTTTTCACACAACTTTCCGATGGTTGGCTTGTCGTAATGGCTGAACATTTGGTTACCCAAAATAGCATCAGCAACTTGGGGAGCTTGCAACAAGTTTGTTTCCAAAAGCTTAGTTTGCAAGTGGCCCTCTGCGGGAGAGTCGTTCTTCAAAGCATCCAACAAGAAAGCAGTACCTTGTTGAATGTAATTTTGGGAAAAGAACAAATCAGCAATTTTCTCGACATTCAAGCTAGTTTCACCATTGGCCAACAAAGAAGTGGCAAACTCGCTGGTCTTGTCGGGGTTAACACGCACCAAGTTCTGGATTAAATTGGTGTAGTCAGGTTCATATCCAACCTTTTGACAATAAGGTAAAATCTTGTCAAATTGGCCCAATTCGGCCAAACACGATACCACCTTGATGTTGACATTGGCACGAATGTACACGGCCAATGCCAACGCAGTGTCGTTATAGGACTTGACAATATCTCCCAACTCCTCGGAAGAGGTCAACTTGTCTTCCTTCAACCACTTTTCGAAAAGCGGCTTGCGGTCTTGCTGCAAGACGGGCTTAGCAAGTTCCACGGATTCGTACTTGTTCAAAGAGCCTCTGTCTAACAATGTGGAGAAGTATTGCAAAATAGGAGAAATCTGGCCCGGCTGGGAAGTGATGTGCTTCAACTTGTTGATGGTGTCTTGAGTTCTCAATTGCTCAGAAGAAGCAGCTATCTTAGCAGCATTAGTGTAGTCGCCTTGGTTTAAGTAGTTTTGGAATTGCTGGTTGAATAAGTTTTCAGCACCTGGAAATCCTCCACGAGAAGCAAGTGATAAACCAAGAGGCACATCAGACAACTTCTCCAAAATGTAAGGAATGATCTTGTTCTTATCAACCTCAACGGCCAAAACTTGGCCCAGCTTGTTGATGGTGATAATACCAGTGCCGTTCTTGTAAGGAGCCGCCGTAAACACGGGGTCAGCGGTAATTCTGTTGACAAACAAGTTGGAACCAGTTTCAATGTCATACAAGTGAATAAAACCGTACTTTGTCAAAATGTAGATGATTCCATACTTGTCAGATGCTTGCAAGCTGATGGGAAAATCATTGGAAGCATCAGGAGGGAAAAAAATGTCCACAGTTTTCTTTGGGAACGGAGGGTTGCCTTCGACGTGGTCGATCTCGATGATGTGCAAGTTACCCTGGCCAGAGCTTGCCTTGTTTCCAATACAAAACACCTTTGTTGGCACGGAAGCTCCATTCAATTTTATCAGAGCAAACTTACAGACATGGCCCTCAATGGCTTGAGAAACGCCCCTGGACTTACAGAAGAGTTGAGTGTGGCCAACGATTCTTCCTTCTTCCTGAGCAATACCGGTAACGGCAAACCAATTTAGAGCCGGCTCCGCCACAAAGTTTATAATCTGGCAATTGTTCAAAGTAGCATGTCTATCGCTCAATTTTTCTGGCCCATTATTGGTACCATCAAAAGCATTCCAAATGTAGATATTGCTAGCAGTAACGAGTCCCAACACCTCGTCACTTAACCATTTCCAGAGCACAACCGGAGAGTCCACGCTATGAGACTTCAACCTTTGCTTAGTGTCCAAATTGAAAATCTGCAAAGCCGTGCCGTTGGCCCTCAAGGCAATCACCTTCTGTTTGGGGTGCATGATGGCGTTGTCAGCACTCATGTTTTTTCTGGTGAGCTCAAAGTTGTTCTCCAAGTCCACAATTGCCACGGTATTTCCTTGGGCGCCACTTTCTCTCACACAAATGTAGTGGTCGGACTGCAAAGTGGTTGATTTAAAGTCAAGAGACAGGGGCAGGATGCCCAATTGGGTCAACTCGGTCAACTGGGTGAAGTTGATAGGAATGTCGGACATTCTGGAATGGGTAGTTTGTGCAGGGGGAAACAGAGAGTCTAGAATTCAGTAAAGCAACAAAGTATAGGGCGGTGCAAATCCAAAAAAGGTTGGCTGGTTGATTGCGGGGTGGGGAGGAGGGGGTTTGGCAACACTAATACTTAGAGCTGTTTATAGGAGCAATGTTTAGGGGGTACGTGTGTGAGAGTGAATCGCGGGAGTGTGAGTTGTTGGATTAAGTAAGCGAGTGCGCGGTGTACGGATGTTCGCTATATGCAGGTGTATACAACAACTGGAAAACAAGACAAGACAAGACACTTTCAGATTTTTTCGCTGCACAAACATCCGTGCACCTGACACTTCACCAATTTAGTCCAACGCAAGCGGTATATAAATAGTGAGTTATAGTGTAAACACAATGCCAACTTTTTAATGAAAGAAGCTTCTGTGTAAGTCAGATGGTTTTTTTACAGTTCCGAGGTCCCACATAACTTCTCACTATACAAGTATTAGAGTAAAGCAGAGAAGAGATGGAGTAGGTAGTTAGAGAGTACTAGACTAGTAGACTAGTATTGATTCAATAACTAGACTGACTAGTAGACTAGTACTGATTCAATTACTAGACTGACTAGTAGACTAGTACTGATTCAATTACTAGACTGACTAGTAGACTAGAGTGGGTCAGTAATCAAAATCATAAGAAAATGGACACAAATACCTTTTAAAAATAATCAATAATTAAGTTATAATATGGAAAATAAATATGGAGATAACAAATTACTTAGATGAGGACGAAAAGCTGTAGTTGTAAAATAGGGTGGGTGAGTGCGCCTTTATATATCATAGCTTGAGTGTACAGTCCAGTGAGGGGCATGCAGCAAAGCACGTTTCAGACCTGCAGGGATAAGGGGTTAAGAGATTGTACATGCAACGCTTGTAGCTTAATTCCGTGTTTGTGGCAGCCCCCAGAAAAATTTATATAAGAGCTTCGGTTTCTCTTATGAGACATTATGGTATCAGAGCAGGAAAACCAAACACAGAAGTGTTATTTAACTATGTCAGAATTAATGTCTATCATATGACCTTAATAGGACCATTTTAGACACCTCCAAGTACTCAAGTGACTGCTAATTTCTGATTGGTGCAGTTTTTAAAAATGTTCGTCTTCGATGTTTTAATTTGTGAAATTACTGGCTATTGTTGGTCTTATCTAAAAGCAATTGAAATATTCAGCTTGTTTCTTTGATAAGTTCTCGTGATGCAACATTCTATCTTTAGTTTTGAAAAACTTACAGCACAAGTGACCAGCGAAATTAATTTAAACTTCGGTGCACCAGAGCCAAGTCTTTAATTCAAGAAGTCGATGGAACTTTTAATTAATGGAGCCGGATGAGGTGGTGTCTTCTTTATTTTAATTAAAGGAGCCGGATGAAGTGATGTTATCTTTATAATTAAAGGAACCGGATGAAGTGATGTTATCTTTATAATTAAAGGAGCCGGATGAAATGATGTCTTTTAAATCTAATTTCGCTTGGCTCCTGTGTGAAGCAGAAGATGCATTTGCGTTGCGCTATAGTACACAAAGCAATGTACGCAAATTTTGTCTGCAACCAAAAACTCTTTCTTCCAATTATCAATTTATTTTTTTTGAATTTCGACAATTTGCAGATTGAACAGATATCGTGAAAGTTTTTAACCTTTTACTTTGATTCCCAAATTCTTCCAGTGCTTGTGGCAATTATTTTCAATGTGTTACAGAAACTCTATTGATCCAAGTTACGGCCATCAAAGGTTTCTTAAGTTTGATTTAATAAAGGAAGCCTGCTCTATTGAACGTTGGATCCTTGAGACACCAGAAACTTTAATGTCTTCAACAGGGACTTTTGTGGTTAAACAGAGTGCTTCTGTAGCTGCGACCACAGAAGTTTCTGAACAGTGTCTTTCACCATCAGTAGATGAGAGAGCCAAAATTTCTAAAAGCTTGATTCATTTTGGCGAAGAAAGGGGGGTAGAAGCGGCAGCTCTGTTTCCAGCTCTTTTGCATCTGCAACCTCTGCAACCTCTGCAACCTCTCTTCCAAAGTCTTTCAAAAGTTACTAAAAATCCTAAAGTGTGGCAGTTTAAACCAGGATATCACTTCAATGTCAATTTACTACTGCAAAAGGGTTTAGACTTGAAAGAAATCCTCCCCTCAGGTACAGATGAATACTCGGATGTCATAAGATTTTTCCATAAGAAACTTAAACAAAAAAGAAATATTCGCCTTAAATCCATTAAAAAGTGGAGCAAGGTGGCTGCCAACAGGGGAAGTATATGTGGATATGAAAAATATCCGGTGTCTGGGTCAATGGTGCATCGTATATCTGCAAGTCGCGCATTTCGCCGCAGCTTGAATAAAGTGTCTGCAGGAAAAAATCACCTTGCCAAAGCCTCGGTTCGGAAAACAAAGACGACCTTTAAGCATGCTTGCAAATTCAGGAAAAGGCCAGGAAATCCTTTTAGCCACTTGGTGACTTTTAAAGAAAATCTTGTGCAAAGTGATGCCTATACTACAAATTCGCCCATTTTTGACCACAGCTCACAATTTCCAGACTCTCAACTTTCCGAAACTTCTTCCACTCCAACAACTCCCTTGATCTCAAGTACTAAGGAGACTTTTGTTACAAAATATGGCAAGAACATTTGCATCACTGGCATAGATGAATGGAGTCTTCTTTCAGATGACGAAGATTCAGAAATTTGCATCCCTGGCATAGAAGAATGGAGTTTTCTTTCAGATGACGAAGAAATGACAAATTTATTATCCTCTGAAAAGTACAACCAACCATTCACATATTACCGCATTTTCCCAGACACCAGAGTGAAGTTTATAAACAGTCTTGATGTCATATTAGAGGAGGAAGAAAGCGAGATAATCCACGAATGTGAGCCCATGCAGACTTTTGATGTACCCACAAGTGCTAAACAGACTTTCTTGACGGGCACATTCGAAGTGTTTGCACGGAAAGAAATTAGTTCAAACGCTATAGAACTTGAAATAAAGAAAGCTGAAAAGGATACCAAGAAAAGACAATGGTTGAAAGCTGAAAAGGATACCGGAAAAAGACAATGGTTGAAAGCTGAAAAGGATACCAGGAAAAGACACAGTATATGGCAGAAAGCTGTCAAAGTTAAGGAATACATTGTGAAGACGTTTGGATTGAGGAAATTCTAAACTGTTTCTAAGACTGATCACAACAATATGACTCGAGTCAGTATGATGATTCCATATATGGATCATAAAAGCCTGCAAAGATAGATGATGAATCCTCAGGTTATATAAAAGCTCCTTTAGAAAATTGCAATGTATTATATCACTCATTGACTTCTGTCTTCAAATATTCTTTGACAAAGTCCAGTGCTCTGTTAATGGCTACTAATATTGCATATCGTACTGCATATACTTATCGAGACTGCATACAGTGTATCGAGACTGAACAATGCAGTCTACAAATAGCCCATCCCTTCCCATCCCATCTGACTCCCACTAATCTTACTAGTCTGCAACAGTGTCTATTGAATCACCAGTTCCTAGTGTATAAATCTCCCAAATTGTGGTAACAGTACTATGACTTTGGCAAGTTCACCAGGTGTTTATGAAACCGCAGTTCCTATAGTGGTAGAAGCAATTTGAGAGACCCATGAGTGATGTTTAGATAGCTTGAAGGATTTAGGCATCTTCTTATTTCACTGCAGTTCATAGATGCAATAGAGTCATGTAGACTTGAGGCTTTGAGAGAATTAGTATCTCTCCTTTCCTGATGAAACTGGATGCAGAACATCTAACAGTTTAGAGGAAGCCTGTGGATGAAACAGAAGATCATGTTTTCAGGCTAAGTCCTTAGCTGCTATAAGCTTTCTAGTCGTAATAGATGCCAGAAGGTATAACAGATAGTTTGAAGTTTGGATTTCCTCAAAAAATCAAAGTTGTCTTCACTTTGACGGAACCCCATTCTGTTCTGTTTGCTGATAGATGATCCCCCGTTAGTTAAGCTCGTTGTGACTTAGCTAAGCTCGCTGTGACTTAGCTAAGCTCGTTGTGATGTTGTCTAGTCGTTGTAGACTAGGTCCTAGATCCCACATTTCTTTTGCACAATCCACCACAAATATATATACAGTCACAGAAGTACCACACAATACTATGTGTAACACTAACAGCATTGATGACTGCTAAAAATATGTTTATGGACCGGTCCATTCGCTATTTTTCCAGGTATCATAGTGACCAGGTTATTAGACATCTTTTTTTAACATATGGTATTTTGGTAACCAAGAATAACAAGCTCGTTCTCTCCTCTTTAGCAGACTATATTCGGAGCGGTAAATTAATTCCACTTTGATCAATATTTCACTTGATCACTTATACATTCTTATAATGGAGGTGAAACAATTTCCAATACCTCGTCAACAAAGCGGTTCGTAAAGCCAGTGGTGGAGGTTGCATCGTCCATGGATCTATGGGTAAGCAAATACCTCCGTACACCCTCCCATTCACTTCCATACCAATCACCCGTAAGCATGGTAATTTCCGAGCGACGTTGAAAGTCTAGGGCCAGGTTTTGGGAGGTAGTGGAAAAAAGAACATTGGTCTCCCAGTCCACTAGCCAATATGCGATTTTCCGGAAAGCAAGCTTGATATATTCAGGAGTCACAAACATGGAGACGCTGCCTTTGGACGCTTCTTCATACACAACAAGAGCCTTGGCCAAAAGCATAATTCCCATTTGGGCCCGAAGCGTGGGTCTTGTAGTTAAAGGAGCTAATGAGCAAAGACGATGGGAACGTGTGAATACCAAGAGAGAGCTAAGGTACTCTTGGATTTCCGGGCTGGCATACACAGAATTTAACATTTTTCTGTACTCAAGTAAGTCAGCATTGTAATTGTAATTGTAATCACAGTCTTCTTCTCTCCCATTAAAACTCTGACAAAACCAAAACCGGTCTTTGATTGGCTGGCTCAATTTCGGAAATGATCCGTGAGTTTCCAAAATAGGAATTATAAGTGATATCACAGGAGCTTTGATTATATATTGGCCAAGTTTGATGGGTTTATCTTTAGCTGTGTATCTGGAAGCTAAAGTGTTGTACCTTTCCAAATCATCAAAAATCCTGCTTATAGCAATTCTGTTATCTAATGACATTTGAACTTTCTCGAGGTTTTTCCACAACACCACCTGATGTAATGTGGGCTGTGACCCATGTTGACGATGAACCATATGATCTACCAACTCCTCAAAATTATCATATTGTAGTAGATCCACCTCCACAATATCATGAATATCCAACGACTGATGAAGTACTATACAAATTTTATTTTTGCAAACTTGATAGTCATTTGTTTGAACCACGAAATGTTTCTGAGCTATTAGAGCTAGACTCGCTGCAATTTTAAGGTTATCCATAGTGATGAAGGTTTTAATTTTTTGCGCGACAAATGATTTAAACTAGCGCGACAAATGATTTAAACTAGCGCGACAAATGATTTAAACTAGCGCGACAAATGATTTAAACTAGCGCGACAATGTTTCGAACTACACTAGCAAAATGTTTCAAACCAATAATTGAAAATGTTTCGTACCCTTTTGCACAGTCTTTCAAACCAAATGGCGTAATGTTTCACACCAACTTGCATATATTCTTTTCGTATTATCTTGTATTTCATTAAGGAATTAAGAGAAGGGGTTAATGTTATGGAGGGGGAAAGAGGGATTGAAAGGTATTGGTTGAGGTATTGAGATTGAAGGTATTGGGTTAATTGACTGACCTCCCAAGACAACCCGTACACCCCCACTCTACTACTACTCTATGTGCAGGCTATTGTGCCATTATTTGAACAAGTGAAAATCAGTAAATACTAAATTGAGACTAATCTGAGTAAATTTGAGAATCAGTACAGTGTTTTTCAAAATGGTTCAACCAGTGCGACAAAATGGTCCAACCACACTAGCAAAATGATTCAAACCAAATGGTGACATCGAAATTCTTCAAACTATTTTTGTAAGATAACACGAAAAATCGAAATAATCCAACCGCCCTTTTTTCTTTTCCTCTTTATCTATTTTTTCTTTTCCTCTTTATCTATTTTTTCTTTTCCTCTTTATCTTTTTTTTGTTTTGTAGCATATTTTCTTAACAATTAGAATGATTGCGCTCTAAGCAAGCCTTAACATACTCTCCAGCATGCCTGCACCCTTGATAACTTTGAGAACTAACTTGTTCTGTAGATTGCCCAATTGCAGGCGTCAACTCTTCTTTCTGTTCTAACCTAGAACTCTTGGTTTGATAGACTGTGAGAAGGGGACGAACTTTTTGTCGGGCTAGTTTGAATCATTTTGCTCGTGTGGTTGGATGTCGCACTGGTTTGAACCATTTTGAAAAACACGGTATAATGAGAAATAATAATGTCTTATTCCTAATTCAAGTTATTGTCCTAATAATAACTGGTGTCAATATAAAGGACCTTAATCAATCATTTTAATATGGATTGCTAACTGGGAATTACTAACTGGGATCGACTACTAACATGTCGTCCACTTCCAGACCCACCAGAATTACTTTTCGTATAAAATACTATTATTATTACTCTAACTTGGATACTGATTATCAGTCTTCATGGTTACTACTTGGTTCACCTGATGGATGTACCAAGCGGAGAGGATGTTTAGCTCTTTACATGACAGCGACCTGCGACAGGCTTATATTTAGGTGGATAGTTGACTAGATGAATTGACTTATGACTTATGACTTACTAGAATACCTGACTCGGATACTTTACTGGACACTTGATTAGGATACACTGTCCCACTGACTTAGTAGAATACATGATTTGGTCACTTGACCTTGTCACTGACTAGGATACACAGACATATTTTCAACTTATGTTTTAGTGATACAGTGTTTTTCAAAATGATTGATACAGTGTTTTTCAAAATGATTCGAACCACAATAGCAAAATTGTTCGTACCCCTTTGCACAGTCTTTCAAACCAAGTGGGTAATGTTTCACACCAACTTGCATTAGAATTCAATATTCTGAAATCTTAAATCTGGATGTACGGGTTTTTATCTTAGGAAAATACTTTGAAGAATTTCGATGTCACCATTTGGTTTGAAAGACTGTGCAAAGGGGTACGAAAAATTTTGCTATTGTGGTTCGAAACATTTTGGAAAACACTGTACTCTACTACTCTACTCTACTACTATTATTATTATTTAGTTGTGTGTGTGTGTGACTTCGTCAGTGCGTACTACTCAATCAAAAGTCCCTCCCTCAAATACATCACCATTTTACAAATACTCATTTTAGTGTAGACTGCAAATGATACTGCGAATGATCTACGAATGGTGAGTGCGAGCGCTCCATTGAAGACCCACGTCAGTGTAGTCGCGACCACCGAAGCCTACGACAACATGCTACGACAACATGCTACGACAACATACTACTGACTATAAAGAGTCTTGATGGAGTCTCAATTGATATATGAATAAGCTAAAGTCTAGATTACTACTAGTTTGAAGTGGAAGTACAAGAACAAGGTGAACTGAAGAACAAGGGGGTACAAGAACAAGAACAAGAACTACTACTACTAAGCCATTATTTCTCAACATAACCTTGTACTGCAGGTAACTATCAAGACTCCATGTTCATACAGACATATTAACAATTAGTCTACTCTCTGCTATTATTATATTATTAGTAGTATTATTTAGTGTGGTGTGTGTAGTACTCATTTACTACAACTCCAAATCACCATTTTACAAGTACACATTTATAGTGCGCCGTAACTGGCCGAGAGTGCCGGTAGAAAACTATGGGGATCTGCGAATGCGTGCGAATGGTTAACAGTGAGCGCTCTAGAATACCAGGCCAAGCCAAGACTCGCGGCAGAGCGGGTAGCCAAGAATACTGACTAAATGTTGTGGCAATGTCTGAAGGACTACTCTACTACTCCCCTACAGTATTAATTATGCTAACAAGACTACAAAATGGTATTGTCAGTCAGTCTTATCCAAATTATCGTTTTGGAGTTACAGAGCAGCATTGAATAGTGGTTACTAAATCTACCTAGTATTCCCCATATACAAATGAAGGCGCTTTATATACGGAGCAGGGTTCAAATGAATATAAATGAAGGCGCTTTATATACGGAGCAGGGTTCAAATGAATATAAATAAAGCCAGGCGGCACAGTGTGATAATAAATCAGTGAAGGATCAGTCTGTCATCAGTCTCTGTGGATAATATCTGCCATTCCATTGCTACTTGGATATGTAAACAGCATACTACTACAGTAGTAGTTCTTAGAAAAACAATGGCTACCCTCAATACACTGAATAGAATGTCTTGTAGCATATGTATATCTTGACATCTGATTGACCACTATACGCTCCAATTATCCTTATAGACTGTTATTACTAGAAGTCATCTACTCTAGCTTCAATTGTGCCTGGTGTTGCCAATATGATTATATTGTACTAGAGTATACTCAGTCCACCATATAAAATTCTTCCCAGCGTCTGCTACACCAATGTCATGTACATCGATATCAACTTGCACCAAGCCAGAAGTGTTTACCTGACCATGTGATGAGGCTTTATTCCACCTATAACTCTGACAAACGGAACGATAGATATAACTGGCAATTTAACGTAGAAGTGATAGTGATACTACACTAGATAATAATAGTAGTAGAGTGGGATGATTGACTGACCATCTTTTTAAATCACTATGTAGTAGTTCTTGGTCTTGTAGTTGGTCTTGTAGTTGGACTTGCAGTTGGTTTTGTAGTTGGACTTGTAGTTGGTCTTGTAGTTGGTCTTGTAGTTGGTCTTGTAGTTGGACTTGCAGTTGGTTTTGTAGTTGGACTTGTAGTTGGTCTTGTAGTTGGTCTTAAAGTTGGACTTGCAGTTGGTCTTGTAGTTGGACTTGTAGTTGGTCTTGCAGTTGGACTTGTAGTTCTTGGTCTGGTCACTACATTATATTGATCCACTAGTCACTATCCTAACCTACCCTTCCCCATCGTCAGTCGCTCGCAACTACTTAAGCTGGGTCTTCTCTAGAGCGCTCGCACTGACCCAGTGTAGTGTATCTTACACTTTGTATACCACGTCTATCCTTTCATTACAGGAAACAAGTCGCGTTTAGTTGTGGAACAAAACATCTGTCAAAGGCAAATGCACACCGTCTCCATAGTTGCAAGTCGATATCCGTGTACATAAACCATCGACGAATAAAATAAAATTAGATATAAAAAAATCTGATTGGACTACTGACTGGATTACTGACTGGATTACTGACTGGATTACTAAATGCATTACTGAATGGATTACTGACTGGATTACTGAATG
>NLAU01000956.1:0-42233 GCA_002370875.1 Metschnikowia arizonensis | reverse complement strand
TTGCACTGGTTTGAACCATTTGTTGCACTGGTTTGAACCATTTGTTGCACTGGTTTGAACCATTTGTTGCACTGGTTTGAATAATTTTGAAAACACTGTATTTACCGATTCTCAAATTAGTCATTTATAGATTCTCACTTGTCGAAATAATGGCACAATAGCCTGCACACAGAGTAGTAGAGTAGGGATGTCAGACCAATACCACTTCAATCATTACTAAAGACTACAGAATACTGGCTAACTAACTAACTACTTGGTATATGCAGTACGTCCCAAATAGGAAGGAGTAGGTCAGTCATTAACCTAATCACAACTATACCCACAAAATCCCGCTTCCCCCTCCATAACCTTAATCCCTCTCTGAATTCGTTAATGAAATACAAGATAATACGAAAAGAATATTGAATTCTAATGCAAGTTGGTGTGAAACATTATGCCATTTGGTTTGAAGCATTTTGTCTTGGTTTGAAGCATTTTGCTAGTGTGGTTTTGTAAAGAGGAAACTTCCAGTTCCGCGTCAAACATCAGTACAGTCCAGAGATGGTGGAATAGTTGTTTCATCAAGATAACTGTATTAGTAGAATCAGACTACAGATTATACAGGGTATACTGGGATACGATAATGACAGACTACAGAATCTAACGCTACTACACTAGCTATTGTCAGATGCAAGATGGATATCATTGGCATAGGAATAATTCCAGTCCATCACTGGCAGTTGGAAATTTCCCTCCCTAAAGCGTATTTAACAGAGGCTAGCCTCTAGGGTCTAAGTGAGTAGAGCAAATTATGTGGGATTGAATAATCAATATGTATCAGAAGATATTATAGCAGGGAAGGTGGTAAGCCGCCCCAAATCTTACCGACTTGCAGAGATCAGTATCAGTAATTTTGGTAGAATTAGAGTTAGTAGAATTAGAATTAGTAGCCACAGGTCCAATAAGTAAAAAGGGCGACGAGAATGGTCAGAAACCTCCAAAACAGATAACACCAGACATTTTAAGGACTTCAGCGACAGTCACATCATTCAAAGTCGACACCAAGATACGTGACGATTGCAGAGCACGTGTCAAGGACATAAGGGAATTTTGGATAGACTTGGCTATAGCAGCCAGTTCCATGAGCGAAAAGAATTGATTGGGCAGTGAGAGGTGCAAAGCCAGCAAGTTTTCAGGGGTAGAATGAGAACTACTAGTTTTAGTAGTTTTGATTGAATTGGAATTAGTAGATAATCTGTTGAAGTGATTTCCTAGTAGGACAAGTGATGATGGGACGTCTCACGGTTGTAGGGAGAGGACTTGTTGCGTAATTGGAAGTGGGAGATTAGTCTCTTGTAGTCCCTCTAAACGGGTCTTTAAAATTGTCAGGGTAATGTTGATTCCATCTCAATCTCTGAGTCCATTATGAATGATAAGTTAAACGAGTAGTCCTTATATCCGTCAAAAACCATATCAATATCCTCTCGGTGACCCTCTTAGGCCTTATATTTGACTGGTTCTTCATAAATCTTCCCAGGGATGTAAGGGTTTATATTTAGTTTAGGGTGACTGGACACCCTGGACCATTCGGATGGAACCCGAGCCGGTGAACCCTCATGCACTTATTATAGGACTTTAGATGAATCAACTCCTCCTGGATCCCTCCAAGATCTTAATAGACATCCCATGTCCATTTCCCACACTTAAAAATCCTACAGGCTCTGGTCAAAGGCGGAGGTCAGGGTCTGGTCAAAGGCGGAGGTCAGGGTCTGGTCAAAGAGGTCAGGGTCTGGTCAAAGAGGTCAGGGTCTGGTCAAAGAGGTCAGGGTCTGGTCAAAGAGGTCAGGGTCTCACCAAAGACGGAGGTCAAGCTCTCACAAAAGGTCGAGGTCAGACTCTCACCAAAGGCGGAGGTCAGGGTCTGGTAAAAGAGGCCACTCTCACCAAAGACCGAGGTCAAGCTCTGGTCCAAGTCAAACCCCAGTATTCAAGGTTCTCTTTATTGATCAAATCTGGCAAAAGAATCTGCAATTGACTAGTTTCGGTGATATTTCCAAATTTTGATGTTGCAGTTTTCCACCTTGACCAGATGCACTCTTTGGATACTTTCAGGATTTACTGCTACCACAAAGGGTAATCCCAGAAGTGTTAGACTTGGACAGTCCCCCAACCTGTCAGTCATTATATTGAACGTATTCCTTACGTCCTAAATTTATCATGGTATGAAGCTAGAATAGTAGGATCTCCTTGAGTACCAAAGGGAGGAAAACCTCGCTGTTATATACACTGGGTGTATGTGGTCCTGCACAAACTTGAAACATATGCATGTAGTGTGCAGGTGTTACCCGACAGGGATACCTTGCATCTAAGTATCCTAATTGGAGCTCGTTTCCTAACAAGAAGTAGTAAAGAAAAGAGGGATTCTCAGTCTTTAGCGCCATTCCTGTGTCAAGGAGAAATGTAGGTAGGTACTGTATATGATGGAGTTAGATGCAGGACTGAGAGGAGTAGTTGCAGTACCACTCACTCCATGCCCTCTTCACGGTCTTGTAAGGTGTGTATAGTAATAATTTCTACTAAAACATAAGATGATCATGTGCTATGCCTATGTGCAGTATCCAGATCCACTATCTGCAGTACAACAACACCACCTAAACAAACCCGTACATCCGTAATATCGTCGTCCATAAAAAATGGTCAACTATGATATATTGTTCTTTGGTCTGATTGAACTAAGTAGGCTTTAATGTGTTAATAGGGATGTACGGGTTTATCGGATTTTGGCTTATTCAACGCTACACTCCCCAAATAGGCTTTCCATTCATATATAATATCTTCTAGACCACTCAGACTTGATACTAATACTTCTGAATAAACACCATTTAGCTGACTGCTTTCATGATTAGAAAGTACTTTATATGATAATGGTAGGAGTCTTGGAAATCATTCTCTGAATAAAGTGTGAGTGGCTTAATTCTGTCAAATCATTGTCATTATATGAATAGACAGAATAAAAACCTCTTTAGTTCATTCTGGATTTTGTGTTTCAATGATATCTTGATATTCCACACTTCGCAAAAAAAAAATCCCACGTATCTGTAAAATAGATCATCATGGTGATATCACGTGATGGGCCGTAAGTTGTAAAAAACACAAATTAACATTTGGATTTGCACATGATTTTCCTTCTTTCCTTCCTCCTTCCTTCCATTTTAGTATCTTGTTTTCTGCACTGCCCTTTTTTTGTCGAAACGCATTACGTTATCATGTTCCGTGACCGAAGCGCGCCTCCACAGACTGATCTACCGTACTACCAACTGATTTGGTAGACAATCTTGTCGGTACCCCAGAATCAGCACCAGAAACCACAGAAACCGCAGAAACCCACAGAAGTGAGTAGAAGTGAGTGGAAGTGATCAGAAGTCAGCAAAAGTCATCAGAAGTCATCAGTTAGCAGAAGTCATCAGTTAGCAAAACTTTTCAAGTCAGCAGAACTTATCAAGTCAGCAGAACTTAAGTCAGCAGAACTTATCAAGTCAGCTTTCTCAAGTTATCGGCCAGAATAGAAGTTTTAAACAACGCCTTTGCCAAAACTTCCCGTATATTCCTGGTTATCGACCACACTTGCCTCTGAAACTGCCCTTCCACGTCACTTTTAGTCGTTCCTCAGACCAACACCTAATTAAGCAAGGAATCTATTCATAGATCCCATTAATCGGTTCCATTAATCGGTTCCATAATCGGTTCCATAATCGGTTCCATAATCGGTTCCATAATCGGTTCCATAATTGGTTCCATAATCGGTTCCATAATCGGTTCCATAATTGGTTCCATAATCGGTTCCATAATTGGTTCCATAATCGGTTCCATAATTGGTTCCATTAATAAGATCCATTAATAGAACCAACTTTCACCATCATTATGACTTCACGAAAATCTCCTCATGCCATGGACGTCGCTGACAACTTGAATGTTCTAGTTTCCCGCGAGTTTCGCCGGCTCCAACAGGACCCCAAGCTTCTGAATATGTCCATCTTTGATTTGATTGACCACTGCACAGAAACTTTTGAGTCCATGCTTTCCAGCCCCGATAGCTTGGCAGTGTTCATCCAGGCATATTTGATCTTCAATTATTTCATCAACAATTTCATCATGATGCATTTCAATGGATTCCAGGACTTCCTCGAATCCGCCCATCACGACTTTGTGCTTTATTTGAACTTGTACAGCTTCTTCAAGTTCGAGTCACAAGCAAATGAGTCGCCGTCCTTACCAAAAAATGGCAAGGTTTTTGCATATTCTGGTCTGCACGTTCATCTGAGTAAAGTCATTGACACCATTTTGCGCTATCTCCAGGAAAACCACCTTCTTTCTTTTGACATTGTTCTCCTCCACAATTGGCTTGATAAGTATATCGAGTATTATCGGTATAACGAAGAGCAAAATAAGGAAGGAGTTTCAGACGGATCTTCCGAACAAATTCCACGACAAAGTTTGCATATGGAACCTCTGATGCACTCTCCACAATCCAATTTGCAGTCTCCAGACTCTAGATTTTTGGCTCGCTTTGAAGATCTTGATTTCTCCGACAACGACCTTTTCGAGTTCAATTCCAAATTCCCTGATCTTAACCCTGAGGATCCTTCACTCCGCCTGACACCTTATCCTGTGGAGAATGAAATAGTTGCAACTCCTGTCCTGTCTATTTCATCGAGTGCCGGAGAAAACGGCTTGCATCTGAAAGAAGATGCGCATTTGGACCTGAAAGAAACCGGCAGTTACAAGAACTTACCGTATTCGGAAAGGCCTCCGATTCCGGTTTCTAATCCCATTGAATACACCCAGATGGGTCAATATGATCGGGCCAAGGCGGAACCGCCTCACCACTTGTCTAGGAGCTCCCCAAATGGCCCCATCCCTGCACCCATTCAATACCAAAATTCCAATGTTCAACCTCATATGAATCAACCTCAATATCAGAATTCATATTTCCAACAACCTCAATATCAGAATCCAAATTTGCAACAATTTCAATATCAGAATGCAACATTCACAAATCAGAATGCAACATTCCCCAATCAGAATCCAAATCCAAATGAACTGGCACAAAATGGAGCTCTTGTAAAACCAATGCATCGCCAAACAAACATTCTTCGACAATATGCAGTGTGTGGCCTCAAAAACCTTGGCTCATCATGCTACATCAACCTGACGCTCCAAGTTCTTGCAGGAATCGGGTCGCTAGGGAAACTACTAGCGAATGCCTATAAAGCCCGTCGCATCTCTGCAAACTCGCTGACAGATGCCATGTTTGGACTTATCAGCACATTCAACGCTAACGGCGGCGCTAACGTGGCACCCACCAAGTTCCTCCGGATTTTGTCCGCGGCAAAACCCGATTTCAACATTCCTTATGAGCAACAGGATGCGCAGGAATTCCTCTTGTTCTTATTGGATAAGATGCATGCCGAATTGGCTTCTAAGCCCAATTCCCAGGAGGAGTTCGTGGACTATTCGAAAAAATGGAGAATCAACGTCAACCCAAAGGAAAAAGCAGACTATTATAAGTGGTATAATGAAATCTTGAAGCACGAGGGCGAATCCATCATCAACGACATTTTCCAGGGCCACATACAAAGCAAGTTGCTATGCAATACCTGCGGCCACTACTCCATCAACTATAGCTCGTTCAACATCTTATCGCTTCCAATTCCACGAGGGAATGACAAACATGTGGACTTGACTGACTGCCTCAAATATTATACACAGGACGAGGTTTTGAGCGGAGATAATGCTTGGAGATGTCCAAAATGCAACAAGGAAAAGCTGGGCGAGCTCAATCCCATGGATATTGTTTTCCAGCCGAAAAGAGGCCTTTTCAAGTTCCCCAAGCGGAGCAAGTCGCCCGCCAAAAAAGTTGCCGTTGCGCAGCCTCCACTCACGAATATCTCCATCAAGCAACTCAGCTTCATCAAACTCCCGCCTGTTCTTTTCATCCATCTCTCTCGGTTTTCAATGCTCAACGTCACGGATAAATTGAACACAGATATCATATACCCATTGAGGTTGAAGTTCAACCACTCGTCACATGAAATCAACTATAGTTTGATGGGCTTGATCAACCATTTCGGGACGCTCAAATCGGGTCACTATACGTCTTTGGTTAATAAGCGTAAAGTACAACGGGGCGAGGATGCTTTGGTCAATCCGTTCTGGTGTTATTTTGACGACGACAACGTGCGGCTGAATGTGAAGCATGGCGACATAACTTATTTGGACGGTAGTTCGCTTCACTCCAGGGACGTCTATGTGTTGTGCTATGAAAGGATGTAGCACGATTCTGTCCAGGTAAATCAATAGGAGTAAATATAGAACCGTATAAGAATTCCATAAGGAAGTAGATTCATAGAATCACATGATTCTGGTTTGGCTTTGAAAGACCCCGCTTCCCTGTATCTCTTCTAAATCCACTAATCATCATCATTGGCAAACACAGACTTGACTGGAACTCTTTTCGGTTTTAGACCTTTCAATGATAGAGAAACTGGACCTTGACACTTTTCTTTTGGTTCTTCACTCTCTTCTTGAGGTTCCACTTCCTTTGTTTCGTTTCCTTGAGCAACTTGTGACTTGAGAAACTTCATGGATAAATCTTCATCTGACTTGAGGTTTTTTTCCCGGTCTTGGTTTGTAAGCACCAGACTGTCAACATATTTAATGTATAAATTGAACTCATCTTCGTCTGGGGGAATATCCACACGCACTTTTCCAGTGGTGCCCAAATACTTGACGAATGCCGTAAGAGAAGACCATTTTGTGGCGTTCATGTGCACATGATCTTTATCATTGAGAATGTACTCCTGGTAGTACTTATTGGCGGAGACTTTCTTAGTGCCGTGATTTATGCGGAGAAGTTGGAGGAAGTCCCGCTCAAAACGGGCCAGATATTCTGCAATGGTTCGGGCCGAGGTGCCATCTTTGGCGAGATTGGATATTCTTCCGAGATGAGACGGGGAATTGAGATGGTTTTTGAATCCGTTGGCATCTCGGCATTGTTTCTGACATAACTGACAATAGTATCGGAGTTTCTGAAGTCCGGAAGCTTTGAGCTGCTTAGACTGGTATTTGGCCGTACCAAATTCCGCTTTGGCCATTGCGTGTAAAAGTCGATTGGTGCTTACTAGAAGCCGAGGCCGCCTGATAAGCAACCGATATAACCGCATATGACACATCACGTGAGGGATGAGTTGGTGGACTGCAGACAGACGCCTCTGCACAAGTAATCACCAGGCCAAATATAAAGACTATTTGTTATGGCTATTCGGAAGACAAATAGTTTGATAATGGGATAATTGAATTAATTGCTTGAAAGAGAAGAGTCAGGTAACCTCGGCTAATGTGTAAATATTTTTGAAGGAATCTCTAATTAGGGTTTTCTTGATGGTCAGTCATATATGCCATATATATGCCATATATAGGGCATATATAGCACCATATATAGCACCATATATAGGCCATATATAGGCCATATAGCACCATATATAATATCCCATCTTAATGTAAACCGCTATCGATCTTGTAATGGTATGAAAAATTCCAAGTGATATGGTATCCAATCATAATTGTGATAATATCCATCCTAATTGTCAGTTGATTGTAGTTTTTTGTTGGCTTATTAGCAAAAATAAAAGTAGTGCAAAACGGGGATACTCTTATATTTATAGTCAGAGACATATGCACGTTTGTTTCAAAAGTACGTTTGATGCAGCTGCACTTTGATGCGGGTCGTTGTTTCATCCCTTTTGTTTCAGCTGCACGTTATGCATTTTATATTTCTTTTATTTTCCTTTCTGTGGCGGCAACGCCACCAACTTTTGGTGAGGGGTTTTGCAACCACTCGCGCGTGGCGTATATAAGGATGCTTCCCCCCAGAAAAAGGGGCCGTCAATAAATTTTTAAAAATGCCAAAAATTCCCTTCCCCAAAAAACTGTCTTGTGGCGAAGTTTAAAAATAGACCCGAATCCTGATTCAAGATGTGTACACATTGTGTAACTTCAATATGGGTATTTTTCAATTGGACTAGACTCTTCACTGGACAAGATTTTAATGATAAAGCCAATAAAGGATCTTTTAAACAAGAAAGGAATCTTTCAAGAAAGGAATCTTTCAAGAAAGGATCTTTCAAGAAAGGATCTAAGAAAGGATCTTTTATACCAAGAAAGGAAACTTGAATGCTAAAATTCATTATTAATAAGTTGATTGGCCGCATGTGCAGTACGGACATTCAAGCATCGCACAGACGTACAGAGTCCATTGAAGAGTCTGTTTCATTTATCTTCATGAGATTCCGGAGTACCATATTTTCCAGGAACTACACGGCTCCGGTGATTAATAAGTACACACCATTGAAAAGTTCAATTTCCCTATGGTGGTTCAAAAAAGTGCCTCCCATTGCCAAGTACTCTGGTGGTCTACTATCAGCTGCTCTTGCTCTCACGCATATCCATCCGAACGTGCTTGGAACCTTGGGGCCACCGGTTTTGCTAGCCGGCTACTATGCCACAACCAAGGCCGAACAGTTCAGTTATAAAAAGCTGTTGCTGTTGTTAAAGGAGGGAACGGATGTCACGTGGAGAGTCCACACCTACAACGAGACTTGTATTGAAAACGTCAAGAAAGGCATTGAGAATGAGTACGATCATTTCACAAATCAGATACAAGAATACCTAGAGGCTCAGATGATTAAATGTCTTGTGCAACTCGAAAAGAATGGTGTTTCGCATTGGACAAAAAATGTGCTTGATGAAAACAAGCAAATTCTGTTTCAGTTGGGAAGTCCCGAAACCTTTGTCAATCTGAAAGCAGAAAGCGAAGATTCAGAGGGAATTGTGCAATTCATCAGTCTTTCCATTCCATACTATGGGTCTGGGATTCACAAAAAGAAAAGGTTGGGCGTGGTTCAAGTATCCATGTTAGAAAAAGAAAAGGGAGAGAGCTTTGTGGATTACAGTGTTGCTGTCCAAATTTGGCCTTATGAATTTCTATCAAAGCCAAAACGAATTTGCTGATGTATCTTATGAAAGTGAATTCTAAAGTCAAATCTGGATTCAAGTCAAATCTGCATTCAAGTCAAATCTGCATCATTCCATTAAAGTTCTGCATATTCTAATGTTAGTTACTTCAAATCAATGGTTATCATCGCTTGAAGAAATTTCTTGAAGCTTCCTGAAAGGTATTCCATGAGTGGCAGTTGGAAGATTCCACAATTGATTCCAAATCCGGCATCCACAGCTGGATATCAGCAATTCTCTTGCGGCTGTTTGGATGAGTGGATAGGAAATCAAGCATGAGGCCGCCGTGGCCGGCTCTGTGTTCAAACTTATCCATCCTGGACCAGAACCTGACAGCCTCATGGATATTGAAACACAGGCGAGCCATCAACTCGCATCCAATGTGGTCAGCCTCGGACTCCATTTCTCGTGAAGATGGCATCTGCAACAAGCCAGCAATCAACAAGTCATTGAACCACGAGATTCCCGTGGCTAAATACAATGCCATGGACAACATGATATAAATGGGCTGTTTGCTAAGCTGCTCAGATGAATGATGTGCCAATTGGTGCGATAACTCGTGGGCCAAAACGGTGGCCAAACCATCCTGATTCTGGCAAATGGGGAGGATGGAGGAAAAAATGAAGATTTTGCCGTTCGGGAGAATGAAGGCGTTGGGCGGTTCCTGCGGACTGGCTTGGATAATGTGGATGGACCAATTCAACGATTTGAGGTGCTGCTCCTGACTCTGGTCATGTGTATTGGCAATGGCACTTGAGAGCAAACGATTCATGATGTTGGAGATTTGCCTATAATAGGGACTGGAAGGATCGACGATACGGTTGTGGTATTGGGCCAAGATTTGGCGATACGAATAGTCGCCTATCTTCTTTTCTAGCCAATAGGGAACCCAAAGGAACCGGAGCCGATGGGTGAATGGAGCCTCATTGAGATTATAGAGGTAAAAGGCAGCAAGACCAAAGCAGGAATACACAAAGGGTTTTGTTTTGAAGAAACCGGCAAAGTGGAAGTCTTTTTTATTGTTAAAGCGTTGATATGTTGCATAAGGTCTTGACAGAAGGGGAAATGTGGAACGAGTAAATTTGGGATATGTGGAAGCCAAAATACTGTTAAAAGAAACTTTCATGATAGTTTGGCTTCTCATGCCAGGGGGGGGAGGATTGTCTTGCTTTAGGCGCGAAAACCCGTACACCACATCACGTGGCATGACATGAACATCATGATGGAATCCAAATCTACTTGAATATCACGTCAGGAATGTCATACAAATCAGTGTCAGTGGTAATGTCATACAAATCAGTGTCAGTGGTAATGTCATTATCAAAGTTATCCTGCAAACTCAATGAAGGCTTTCCCTTCGTGGTTTTAGCTCTATAAGGATGAGCTGTACGCAGAGCCAGATCAGTAGTGGTCATTTTGGAGTTTCTGGATTCCTTTGAAGGCAGCCACTCTTCGGACGCCAGCTCATTGGTTGATTGGGCTCTTTTGGGAGACCCATTTACCACACCCCGCTGACTAGGGAACTTTTCACTGAACTGGTGGCTATGGAGCTTTTTGGCCAAATTTTCCAAAGACCAGTTCTGGGTATTCAAGCCTATTAGGCTGTTTGATTGGCTTGGTGGATTGGACGAGATGGCCGGCGGTCGTTGAAGATCGGAACCAGACGCCAGCGAGCTATTACTCTTGATTCGTTCGTCAGGCTGGACAATGGGGATAAACGAGTCATAAAAATCATACACGGGGCTCGATCTCTTGTGGTTAGTAGCGTGATGAGCATTCTTGGGCACGGTGGTATTCAAGACATTGGCCACAGACGAAGAAGATTCAAAAGGAGATGGTGTCGTATCCTCAGCAGCGCCTATCGACGGTTGGAAATGACTGGTACTTCGGGAATAAGACCGGGACCTGTGTATATCCAGGGATAAGGACACGTCTTCCATGGGCTGATGGATGTTTGTTGGGGCCTTGTTTGGCTTTGACTGGTGGAGCGCCTGCTCGAAGCCTTTGAACGAGTCGTTGTCACCAAACTCCACATCATTAAAAGCTTTATCTTCTTGTTTCTGGACTCTGCGATTTCTTAGTAGAAGAATGAAACCTGCCACAAGGATGAGGAAACATGGTATGCCTATGGCTAAGCCCAAGGCCATGGGTTGGTTATAAGCCATGACTAATTCAAATTACGCTTAACAATCAAGAATCACTAATTCAAATCACGCTTAACAGATGTTGAAGCACAATGACGCCTTTGACTCAAACTCCGATACCACGTAATTTGCTCGTGATTTTAATGTATAGTTAAGATTTTGCTCGTCAGATACCAAGGACAAAACGATACAAAACGTATACAAGGAAGAAAAAACCACAACGTTCAAGAAAAAGGAGGTGCGATGAAAATATTGCGCAGAAAACGGAAGCAGAGTAAAGGGGATTGTTATGCCTAATTTGGCAGGACAATTGGGACTGATTTGGAAGGTGCTGATAGTGAAATTAAACGGTGAATTTGAAGGTTATGCAATTTCGATATGTGGGATTTGAAAGATGTAGATGAATTGGAAGGTATGAATTGGGAAGGTATGGATGAATTGAAAGGGGTTCACAATTTGGACCGTATTAATAAAGAAGCTATTAATGCAAGTATGACAAAGATAAAAGTTATTGATGCTATTATGGACAAACATGCAAGGTATTGATGCTATTATGGACAAACATGCAAGGTATTGATGCAAATATGACCAAATAAGGAAGTTATTGATGCAAGGATGGAAGCTATTGACGCAAGTATGGAAGATTAATGTATTGGAAGTGCGGAATGGTTGGAAGTAGATTCATTTTTTCCTGCGCGCACCATTGCATTGTAGCAGCCAAACCACGACAATGCACCGTGAGACAGAGGTTGCAGATGCACGGGTTTTTGGTTTTGTAAGGGATGCTCATAATTGCATCACCCCTGGCGGCTATTCCTTGGAGGCTTGACTATGATGTATATTTTTTGGGAATATATATAGGGATAGATGATTATGGTTAAAGGATGGCGGTGATAGTTAGTAGCGGTGATAGTTAGTAGCGGTGATAGTTAGTGGCGGTTGATGGGGTGCTGTTAATTGAAAAAATGAGTACAATTGCAAGGCCCCTAAACCACCCTGACTGTATGCAGTCCACACTGAATGTGTCAAAATGCTAATTTTTTGGAGGGTATTTTTCCCGGTTATATGCCCTCCGGACACCGTTAACGTAACCTTTAAAATTATCCGCATTGCACACAACCCCGCCATGCTGTGCAACTTTCCTTGATTGCACGACATCTGAGCTAATCACGTAGGTATAAAATTGCAGGAATATTGATCTCTGATTGGCTGTTTGTGATAGAGTAATTATCCTGGAACTAATTCAGTCTTGTCATAGTTCACATAGCGCAGAATGCATATTCAAGTAATTCAGAGGTAATTCAGAGGTAAGTCAGAGGTAATTCAGTCCACTAATTCTCAATCTTTCACTCACTTTCGTGGTCCCAATTCTCATAGTCTTGTCATGGTCGTCACTCGTGAACCCTAATTCTTCATTCTGCAGTCCCACTTTCCCATTATCCTCTTCTAAACATCAAAAGCCACAGACAGATCTTTGAGCAAGTCAATCTCAGTTCCATCATCCATCACTAATAGAAGATGTTCTATTTTAAACGGCACAAGCTTCGAAATACGGTCTGCCTTCATTTTAAGCGTGCCGCTCTGCTTTTCACCCTTGACGCGAAATTCAATGTCAATTTTGCCTTTTACGGTATTCAAAGCACCCCAGATCCATGGCCATGATGATTGATAGCCAATGTTGGAGCCAAGATTGGCTTTGGCCTGTTCGGACCGCCTCACACAATAAAGCACAGAATTGATGACTGGCGATCGAGTTTTTTCGTAGTTGAAAATCAAAATACAGCTGACTACAAGTCCCACTGCATAGGTCCAGAAGTACCGTTTGTTTTTTTTCTGGTCGGCAAAAGGGTCGGGGAGATCCCGCTCGATTGTCACTTGCCGGGGAGGCAAGGGAGTGTGTTGAAAAGTCGAGTTTTGGCGTACAGCCAAGCTGAACTTTGGCTTTTGTAATGCTTGCTTCTTGAAACACTGGAGAGACCGGAGCATATTGTGAGGTTGTTTTACCGTCTCAATGTCTGCGGTGTAGAGAGAGATTTTTCTCACTCCAATCACGTGACGCGTTCCCACTGCAAAGATATACCCGCAAACAACAATCGGAGGTATGATTGAAATTGATCCAGTAGGATTTTTTTTTTTAATTTGGGGATTCTTGGCCCATGCCACAATTCATTTACCATCTGTAATTTTCCAGCGTCTATCGCTTGCAATGTCTCATCTTCAGAGATTCCCTTGCAATGTCTATATTCAGAGATTCCCTTGCAAGTATATGCCGCATTTGTCCCGGCTTATAGTGAAGCCAAATACCTTCACCAAGATGTTCATGAATACTATTCTTTGCAGATAGTCTTTTGGTAGGCCAAAAAGGCAAACTTCTGCGCCGAATGTTTCCTCGCAAAATTCGAGAAGATCTCTGCAAAAACACACTAGATCCTTCTCATATCTGACAAACTCGCAATCCATAACCAACTCCGAGAAATAAATCTGCATGGTGTGATTTTCCAAGTTTCCTCGGATCACCATGCCCTGGTTCCAAGTAAGATTAAAGTTTCGATTATCTTGGAGAATTTCGCAGTCAAAGACGCCACTTGTGGAACGGGCCGCTTTTGGCGTGAAAAGATGTGCACCCTGAAATATTTGAACAGTCCATAAAATCATTTGTTTCTTTCCTAATGTTCATTTTGGTTTGCTTCTTTGCTTGTGGGGGGTTTCGGAGCTGAGGGGTTTGTGGTATCAATCGCGTAGAGGAAGATAGAATGAATCGGGTAGTGGTCACCAGCGCGCGCGCACGTGATGCATCGGATGGCTCTTCACGAAAAGTCCATCTCTTTAGCATCCCATCTGAAATGGCCAAGAAAGGTATGTAAGTCCCCTAGTCCCCCACTATGTGCCCTTTACATATACTGACGTTAGTTTCCAAACATAGCAGAGCCGCCAGAAGAGGCGAGGCGGTGGTTGACGGCGAGGCCCAGGAATTGGAGCGCTTGCCCAAGGAAGAGAACAGTGATGTACGAAAGTCCATCATCAGAACCACCATCAAGAACGAAAACCTTTTGGCCAAGAAAATGGAAAGAAGCCTGGTCAAGAAACAAAACAAGAAACTCACCAACACCCTAAAGCACAAGACAGAGCGCAACTCCAAGTTGGAGGGCGTGCTATCGGCCAAAATTCAGCAGTCGATAGATCGGGCTCGATATGTGCAGAGCCTGAGAAAGGCAGGATGGGATGAGATCAATAAGGGGCTTCGAATCAGGAACTCGAACAACGATATTGTTGACAGCCATATAGGAAGTATGGAAGAGCGGTTGGTGGCAGAAAAGGAGCAGAATGATAATGCTTTTAAAAAGGCAAGCAATACATTTGCATTATTAGATGAGGAATGATAAAAGAATTCTTGTGAACTTGGCTTTGAATCAACATGGAATGCAATAAATTGGAATAAATGAAAACTTTATTTCTTGGGTTTATTTTTTTTCACAATAGGGCTCTATTCAACTGTAGTAATAATATTTTGCTTTAACTACCCCCATAGCTCATTGTAAATTTACTTCATAACTCACAGGTAATTTCATTATGATATATTGGAAAACATAATTCTCAAGTTATCCAGCAATTATGTAGTGAAGAAGAAAAAAGAGGAAAATCCAAAATTTGAAAAGCTTGGAAATGGAGGGGGCTTTATATAAGTCGCGACCAGCTTTTTGCAACCAGCTAATACTTTGTGTTTCAGAACACAAACAACCGTAGGTGCATATATATGCAGCCTCTGTTGCACAGAAGCAGTTTCAGCTGCACTTCACAATATTTATTCCTTAATAAGTTCACAAAGCTATTCCGACTTAATGCGTTTGCAAACAGAAACTGCATATAGCGTCGCGTACATGCACACAGTAGATAAAAGACCTCGCGTCCACATGGCTTTGCGTGCATAACCTCAAATATATATATATATATATAAGCTTGTATCTCCACTAGAGCATATGTTTTGCTTAAGGCTGATAGGATTTTCCTCGTTACTAGCAGTGTGCATACAAGCACAACAATTAGAGTTTGTTGGATTCGACAGAAACAGCCTTTCTGCAGGCTCCTTTTATGAAACATTTGACACCCCGGATTTGGAACAAGCTGGCTGGCATGTATCGAGGGCATTGAAGGAGGGCCGTATCTCGTACAATGGTGTTTGGAAAATACAAGAGGCCCACCGGTACCCTGCATATGTCGGGGATATGGGCCTCGTGATGACCACGGAGGCCGATTACTACTCCATCTATAAACGGGTTGAGCAGCCCATTACTTCCGAGGGAAAAGATATTGTGTTTCAGTACGAGGTCAAGTTCCAGGATGGAATTGAATGCGGAGGTGCATACTTCAAGTTGATTTCTGACAATACTTTTGAACCCTCGAAATTCAGCGACCAGGTCAGGTACGAGGTGATGTTTGGGCCGGATATCTGCGGTTCCATTAACAAGGTGCAGTTCATTTACACCAAAGACACCCATAATGACACCATCTACAGTCAGTTACGGACACCACCCATGGCACGCAAGTCGGAATTGCTGAACTTGTATACACTCATTATCCGGTCTGACCTCGAAGTTGAGATCCGAATCAACGGTGAAACAGCTAAAAAGGGCCATATGCTCAATACGCCACATTTCATGCAGCCGGCTCTAGGCGTCCCGCAGCTTATTCCAGATACGTCTGTAAGCAAACCCGAGGATTGGGATGACCGGCCGGTAATTTTAGATGAGACTGCAACCAAACCCGAGGACTGGGATGAAAGGTTTGGGCGTGAGACCATTGCCGACCCCTCGGTGAGCAAACCCGAGAACTGGAATGATGACCCTTCTGTATCGTCGCAGATTCCAAACCCTCTTTACTCCAAGCCCAAGCAGTGGATTGATTCCGAGGATGGCGAGTGGGTGCCCCCTATGATGGCCAACCCCGAATGTGCCTTTGGATGTGGCGAGTTGAAGGCCCCCGAAATTCCCAATCCGGAATACAAGGGTGAGTGGCGTCCTCCATATATTCCTAACACTAACTATAAGGGCGCTTGGAAACCGCCTATGAAGAAGAACCCCGAATATAGAGAGCTTCAAAAATTTGTCACCAAGCCGATTACTGGCATCGGAATGGAAGCATGGACCATGCAATCCGGCATCATGTTTAATAACATCTACTTGGGCAATTCGGTCACGGACGCAGAACGCATCGGAAATGATACTTTCGTTCCGAAATTGGATTTGGAGTATGCAAACTTTAAAATTAATGCGCCAAAACCTCGGCACTTTCCCCAGCCGCCTCCTCCGACTTTCGAGGACTTGTTGCAGGCAAAGTCTACATGGGAACACTTGAAACATTCGTTTGTTTCAAATGTGAAACATGAAACTACTATGGTAAAACAATTTTGGGGATCTTTTAAGTTGCATCCAAATGAGACGGTTGCAAGTAACCCTTTTCGGTTTGCCATCTATTGTTTTGCGTTTCTCATTAGCTTTGTATTTGTGTTTGGAATTATCAACGTGTCATTATTTATTATTTTAGCCAGCCGTGATGCCGAAGCTGCAGAGGGGAAAAAAGAACTAGGGAAGAAGAAGAAAGACTTGAATGAGATTGGACTGAAGAGGGAAGTGCAAGCGACATGCAGTGATTCCGAGGATATTGGAGAAATTGAAGCGACATGCAGTGATTCCGAGGATATTGGAGAAATTGAAGCGACATGCAGTGATTCCGAGGATATTCGAGAAATTGAAGCGTCATGCAGTGATTGCGAGGATATTCGGAAAATTGAAGCAGCATCCGGGGTAAAGGTCAATGACACAAAACTCCAAAGAAGGCGCTAAGAGAGTGTGGATCCGAGAGTGCATGAGCTTACATGCGTCAAGCGTGCGGCTTGTTTCAAGTTTGGAGTTTGTAAACTGTCTTTGATTTATTATATAAGGAGCGCTTGCCCCACTAAAATTATTGTTATTTTTTATGACTGTAGCGAGAAGATAAGACACTTATAATTTCACAGATTTCATGACTGGTTTGAAAATAAGACACTTAAAATTACACAGATTTCATGACTAGTGGAGTTTTTATAGAAAATAGTCTATACTTTATTTTTGGCAATTCTTGAAACCAATTTTCTAATAACTATGGTGTCTAAGATGTTTGTGTTGAAGTCCACTCCACTATGAATACCGTTCGCTATAAGTCACTATGAAGACCAAGAAGTTCACTATATGTTCACTATATTCATTGTCATATTTAAGGTGTTATCTATGCTCAAACAAATCTTGTCTATTCTGATAACCTTGCAGTTTAGGTTTAAAACTACATTATTCGAAATCACAGGCTATAAGCATGGGTCTAGAAATTGGGACTATAAAGCTTAGTATATTGAATATGAGTGAATATTGATCATTGTTCATTATGTTAGTGTGTATCGTTGGGGATTATAGCATGGGAATCAGCGTTTGTATAGACTTTCATCATACCCTCTTTGTGAGTTATCCTGCTGTGAAATTCATGAATAACAAAGCCGTTTTTAGGCATCAAGAAGATATTTACCAAGGTTCTAGTTTTCAAAACATTTCATAAAAAGAAACGAACCAATGGAGATTTGAATTAGGGTGTGTCAGAACAGATGGATGTGTGATTGTCAGATGTGATTTCAATATAACCAGATGCTTCAGTACCACGTGGGTATTTGATCAATTGGTCGAAATCACCATCGTATCATTCGGGATAAAATATGATTCAAATCAGCTTCTCTATCATCAATAATGAAGGAAAAGGTGCGGATGCGTTCATCACAGGCATTTTGGACCAGCATTTACATATTCCAAAGTCCAATGTGCAGCAGACCAAGTACTCAGTGACGTGGTCCAAAATGCCAAACATGAAAATACCACAGAAGTCAGTGATGGAAGTCACAGCCAAAATCAGAGAGGTGTGGAGAGTAAAGATGGACGGATTATAAGTATGAGTCCAAATGCAGCGGGTCGTTCAATACATTTAATTTGAAAGTCCCGTGGCCGTGACTCCTAAACAGTTGTGTGGGGAACATCGATGAGGTCTCGACGAGATCAAAAAAATGGCTTCAAATCGAAACTTTGGGCTCCGCTTGGAGAAATTCTTCAAAAATGAAGAGAGTGGTGTCCTCAACTCTATATGCTGAGACCCACTGAGAACGTCCGCTAGTAATGGGGTTCTTGGATAACAAAGGAATCATGTCGGGAACTCACCGCAGAAACAGTTCTAACATGCTAATGATGCTCCAACGCATGGGCTTGGCAATCATCCATAGTACGCTGCATCTGACAACACGAATGGTTATGCTTGGTGCGGGAATCTTACCAACACTCTAGTACTACGGTGTTTTGGTGACGAAGATGAGTCAAAAAAGATTGAGTTGGCTATAAGAAATACCAGTGAAGCAGTGACATCCATTATCTTCAAACCATCAGAGAACCTTTTGATTCCAAGCATGGAGCTGTGGTGCACCAGTGGTGGAGATCCTGTTGCCTTTTCCCAGACATGAATTGTTATTATCAGATAGTGGGAATTATATGTGATTGAGGCTTCTTATCCAGCGGAGTTTCACTATTCTCAACCATTCTCCTCGATTGCTATCAATTTCCAGAAAGGACAAAATTTTATGGTATGGTGCGGAGAACAAAATTTAAAATTACTTTCCATTTCTCCCACATGGACATTTCCCACCCACTTGGATCCCACTTGATCCCACTTTGCCAGTCATTGATTTAAGTCGCTAAAATTAGACTTGTCTATTGTTCGAGATTATTACATCCCTTATGTGCAGTTTCAAATAAGCACCCAGGACGTCCCCGCATTTGCGACAAGCTTCCTTCTCAACCACCACATCTCAAGGCCGAATTCACACATTCCCGATTTTTGCTCGAAGTCATAAGTCTCTGAAACGCAAGTGCCCTTATTTTTAAAAAAATTCTCGGCCGATTACACTGAAGCTTTCTTACGTTGTCCCTGCCGCAGTCGCCCCCTCGCACGCCTTGCATCCATTTTAATTAAGGGTCAAGGCAATTTGTTCCCACGTGCAATTCCAAAGCGTATAAAATGACTATTCGCTTGCCAGATGAAAAAAGATGAATTATTCCTAGCCAGAAAACGCTGGTACGTCCAAACCATGATGCTTCTTTTGTCCATTATTTCCTTGAGTCTTTTCTACTTTTCCCAAACAGCACCGGTCGCTCAGCCTTTCAGATTATACACCAATAATATCAGATACCATAACAAGAATCCTGGTAAGGGTGAGCCAGTATGGGCTGAAGGTGAGCCCTTGATCACTCAGTCCATTATCAACCATACGCAACATGAGCCGTCGGTTGTTTGCCTCCAAGGGGAGGAAGTGTTACATAACCAATCGCAAGACATTTTGACCAGCTTGAATAAAATACATTTGTCTTGGCAATACTATGGCGTGGGCCGCACGGATGGCAAAGAAGAAGGAGAATATTCACCCATCTTGTTTAAAACAGAGGATTGGGACTTGCAAAAGTCAAACACTTACTGGTTGAGTTCCACGCCCGAAAGGCCCAGCTGCGGATGGGATGCAGCTTTGAATCGAATTGTTTCCGAGGTTTATTTGAAAAATAAGCACACAGGAAACGTGGTGAAGGTTTTAAACACGCATTTAGACCATAAGGGCGTGATTGCACGCAGAGAATCCGTCAAGTTGATCATGAGTAAGTTGGACGAAGGTTCCGAGCCTTCTTTCTTGTGTGGCGACTTTAACACGGAACCTACAGATGAGCCTTACGAGATATTGTCCAATTCCGAATACAACGACGCCCGTGTGCAGGGACCCAAGGATGATACAGGAACATTCACAGGCTTTAACCATGACCACGAATTAAACAAGATTATTGATTATATTTGGGCTGATGGAAATTCAAAATGGCTTGGTTATTGGGTATTACCAAATTGGTTTGATAAGTATATGAGTGATCATAGACCTGTGGCTGCTTTATATGATATAGGGCAGTGAGAAGAATGCGAAGTGCCCATCAACCAACAAATCAGTGTTTGACTCCTATTGATTCTGTTCTAACATACTATCAGCACTTAATAAGTGGACAAGGCTGGTATATGAATACTATTGGATCTCATAAAAGACTAAAGATGCAAATTCTTGAAAGAACCTGGGGTGTACGGGTTTTGGTTTTTTTGATTATCAGAAAAACTCCGCTTTAAAGAAATTTGATGCTGAACTTATTTGGTGGGCTCTATTTGGAAATATCGTGACAGTTACCTGCACCTCCAGCTTTAGACAGGACATGTTCCAGAAAGGCATGGGCATATGAAACAAGGTATGGGCATACTCATTGTCCAGTCTTTTATCAAACAAAGACAATGAGATGTTGGAACATAATGCACTCTAGCTTGACTTCTCTCATTGAAAATGACTAGACAGGACCATTAGACGGTGAGGGTTAACTCCAATATAAGGAGGAGGCATTGCACTATCAATACAGGGACAAGGACAGAGCTCTTGGAGAAACACAGAGATCATGACAGAGAACTACATCGAAAGTCCTCATCAACCGTTCCAGTCCATGCGAAGGTTTATGGAATCTAGCAACATTGCGTTAGGTGAAGGGGATGTACGGGTGTGTTCTATATATAGGACGCCATTCTCTAAAGAGGTAAACGTCTAGTCCACTTGGAACATGGGTGCGTCAGGAGGACCAAGTAACCAGAGGATTGATATAAATAAGCCCTAGAGCTTTTGTTAACCACTACCTAGAAGGCACGGTACTTCGGGGATTAGTGTATGCAGGAATAAACAAATATGCAGGATTCACATCGTCTACATCTTTGATCTAAGGCACAACTTACTTATGCCTATACAAAAACATAAGTTGAAAATCATTGATATTGAGCGTACTCGGACTCGCCTCTCATAAAACTGACTATGACTCAGGTCGCTATTAACCATTACAGCGCCTACCTGTTATGGATACCTTGGTCATGATGTCGGACCAGGGCCTCACTTTGGTCGGAGTAGGTTGTATCGGAATACCCGTTGGAATTCTATTCTTCCATAATTCTCCTTCCTCGGTAGAATTCAGGGTCGGCCGCTTTTGTTACGGGAGTCACACCTGCCTTCCGCTCACCGACTTTCCCAGAGCGGAAAGACCTGAGCGGAGCGGTTACTAGAGGGGCCACCTTCATCCATGATAATGTCTGTGTGGGAAACTTCAATAGGGTCCTCACTGGATACATCCATGACAATGTAAATTCTGCTGGATGAGATGTGGGGAGTATTGGGTAGAGTTGACATCTTCTGGTGTTTGGTAGAGACACCCTTGGATTGTGGGGCAGAGACTGAGACCCCTTCAGACTCAGGGGTAGATCCAGATTCAGTTGCTTCACCTCGACTGCATTAAAGAGGTTAGGGTTCTGGAAGGGGGCAGAGTTAGAGTTAGATAATGATGGGATGATGTGATGATGGGATAATAGGATAGGATAATAGGATAGGAAGGTTGTCTTGAGGTTTCGCCAGAAAACTCCCAGTCACAAACATCCTTGGTTATTGTGTTGCTCGGACAATCTCCGCAGCCATGACTTTTTTTTCTTGCTTCTTAAACAAGTCACCAGTGAATACCTCATCCTTGCACCGATGAGGGTACTCACGGTTGTAGGGAGGGGACGTGTTGCGTAATTGGAGGTGGGAGATTAGTCTCCCGTAGTCCCTCTAAACTGGTGTTTAAAATTGTCGGGGTAATGTTAAAGGCCTGATTCCATCTCATTCTGTGAGTCCATCATGGATGATAAGCTGAACGAGTAGTCCTTATATCCGTGAAAAAGCCCACCATATCAATATCCTCTCCGTGACGCTCTTGGGCCTTATATTGGTTTGTTCATGAAAAAAGCTCGTAGTACCAGTTGTCTTTATCATAAAATATGTTGAAGGCGAGGCCAGCACGAATCTGATAACCACTCGTAAGCAGTCTTGAACTGGACTACTATTTTTCAAATATTTTAGTTTCACCAAGTTGCAGATTGTGTTTGATTCTTATTTGAAGATATTCTCACTAAAGGAGAAATCTAGATACAGGTTTTGAAACTGTTTCAACCTATGATTTAATATATCTTAATAAAGGTTAATCAGTATGGCTCAAACAATGACGAATCACGAAACGTTAGTGACGTGATTCAAGGGAGTGTCAACGAGTTTTCATGGATATGTTATGCAGCTATTTTGTTCTTTGATCTTGTAAGGAAAAACTTCCCTATCCCTTAATATATACGAAAACATAGGTCTGTTCCCTTTTTAACTATAATTTTCATACTGTCTCTCATTATCTTTTCGCTATTTTGTTTCAGTTTGTCATATCTCAATCAATCTTCTTTTCATATTAACTGTTAATATCTTAGATGTCTCATCTGGCATACATTTCTCTAACAATTTAATTTCATTGGAACATGTCTCTTACATTACCATTTAAGTATCATAATTTGTATATATTTTTCTTTGCTCTTCAACAATTTATGTCAGTGAAATTGGGGGGGGGGGTAAATTCTTGTAAGAGCGAAAGAGCAGCGATATTTATATACCGAAGAATTTTCACATGCTCATTAATTTACACATGTGCAGCTGCATGAATATTGTTGGGAACCTCGCATGTGGCTGCAAAAGGCGCATATTTGTGGACAGGAGAAGGCTGCTAAAAGTCCGCACACCCGTACACCTCCGATATCAACACCCGTACACCGCCAGTCCTTCCCTCAAGTACTCCCCACGTACCCCACCTACCCCACACGTATCCCCCTGCGTACCCGTCAAGTACCCCACACGTACCCTTCAAACCCATACAGTTACCACTCTGTGATCTTCGTTCCTTCCTATCCTTTGAACTGCATACACCATTTTAATACACCTTCCTTCATACTCCCATGGAAATACATATTTGAGCAGAATTCTTCTTACCAAATAGGGAGGCCCCGCCTTTTGTATGCAACACCCACTTCAAACTTTAGCTAACACGATTACATGCAGGAGCATAAATTAACTTTCTGCAGGTACTTGAAGTGAATTTTTTTAGTTTTTTAATGCAGGGCCAAAGGTGGAGAACTTGGGCGGCTCATCAAAAGAGGAAAGTGTATGCGTTTCGCATGCTAGACTTTCGTTTTTTTTGGGGGATCCTGTGTACAGCCATGCCCATGCATGTTCATGCATGCAGCTATACGTCAACTATAATTTTTAGGTACAGCGGATTCTGGTTCGGTCAGTTTCTTGTGTTCACACGGTGGGTATTTCAATCCTGCATACCATTGACCCCTTAATAATAACCTGTACTCCCCCCACGTATGTTTACTCCGCAGCGTAACGTTATGGCCCGTTATGGCCATCGTCAAAAAGTGGGAGGAAAAGGCTGTTATCATGCATCTGCGTACAAGCGCAGTTAGACGCGTTACAACGCCACCTGTACATCCCAAATATATAAAAGCACGCTAATCCCCAAGTCCATAGTCTTCTCCCCAAAAAAATAAAGCAAACATGGCATCCATCTCCACATCAGTGCACCTGGACTACGTCAAACTGCACAACCGTCACGTGGTACGGCCGCCCGTGCTCACGTCCCGTGCCATCAAAAAGTACTTTGGCACCCGATTCTCGTCACTCTTCGTGTCCAAAGAGGAACGGGCCCAGTACACGTGGAGCGAGATATTGAACCCGTTTGGAGAGTTGCATCACATGACCTGGCGCAACTGGAACTTTTTCTTCATGGGCTTTGCCGCCTGGACTTGGGACTCCGTGGACTTTTTTGCTGTGTCCTTAAACGCCACTGAAATGGCAAAATCTTTTGGAAAAGACGTTAAGGACGTCACGTGGGGAATCACGCTTGTGCTCATGCTTCGGTCGGTTGGGGCGTTAGTTTTTGGTGCCTGGGGAGATCGCTATGGTCGTAAATGGCCATATGTAATTAATCTCTCCCTTTTGGTGGTGTTGCAAATCGCGACGGGGTTTGTTAAAACTTATGCGCAGTTTTTAGGGGTGAGGGCGCTTTTTGGAATTGCCATGGGCGGTGTATTCGGATTCTCTTTGGCCACATCCATGGACGATGCTCCAATTGCCTGCAGGGGAGTTCTTTCCGGTATTTTCCAGGAGGGCTATGCGTTTGGATACCTTTTAGCCGTTGTGTTTAACCGTGCCATCACAGTGAACTCGCCCCATGGGTGGCGTGCACTTTTTTGGTTTGCAGCATGTCCTCCAGTTTTGTTTATTGTGTGGCGCTTGTGCCTTCCGGAAACGGACACCTACAGAGCTCAGCGTGAGCAAGCGTTACGGGAACGGCAGGCCCGTGCAGGACAAAAATGGTATAAACTTTCCGAAAGCACCAAAAAAGTGTTTAAGACCTACTGGCTTATAATGATCTACTGTGTGCTCATAATGGCTGGCTTCAACTTCATGTCGCACGGGCTGCAGGATCTCTACCCGACACTCCTCAAGGACCAATTAGAGTTTGACACCAACCGGTCCACAGTGACCAACGCCGTGGCCAACCTCGGGGCCATTTTTGGTGGAACAGTATGCGGGCATGCGTCCACCTTTGTGGGGCGGCGCTTGACCGTGATTCTTGCTGTGTTATTGGGAGGAGCTATGATCTACCCATGGGCATTCTTAAGATCTAGTGGCATCAATGCAGGAGCATTCTTTATGCAAGCCGGTGTACAGGGAGCATGGGGAGTGGTGCCCGTTTACCTTTCGGAGTTATCTCCTCCAACTTACCGGTCCTTGGTGGTTGGGCTTTCATACCAATTGGGAAACTTGGCGCTGTCTGCATCTTCTACCATTGAATCAACTATAGGCGAACGGTTTCCGATTATTACCAAATCGGGAAAGGAAGCTTTTGATTACTCCAAGGTCATGAGTATATTTATTGCTTGTGTTTTCGGGTACATGTTAGTGATGATATTCTTGGGTCCAGAGAATCGAGGTGCCGATTTTGGCGTTGACCGAGATGAGATATTGGAGGATGATGATGCGTCTATGGAATCTATACCAAAGGAGAAGGTGACGCATGTGGGGAAGGTATGAAGTAATCATGACTAATGCGAGCATTTTTATTGGTTAATGGCTAATGCACGGAAATAGCTATATACAGGTTCCGCACATGACGCATTCCGCTGCAAACATATAAAGCGGCTCTATTCTTCCCCTCAAATCAGTCCATCCCCAAAATGCCTTGTTCTGCTCCCCAATGTGTGTGTGCCCAAAAGTCTACCTGCTCATGTGGTAAGCAAGCCGCCCAAAAGTGCAACTGTGAAAAAGCTTCTATTGAAAATGTCCTGCCCCCTGCTAACCTGGCCTGTGCTTGTGGAAAGAGACTCAAAGGTCAATGTACTTGTGGCGTTTATGACGACTCTTGTTGCAGAGAAGGTGAGACTGACTTTAACAATGTCTAATGAATATTCTGCATGCGTCCTTACACTAGGGTCTACACGTGATCTAAGTATGAGAATACAGATACAGAGTGGAAACATTAGATGAGAAGAGAAGAGGTCAGAAGATAATAAGGAGTTAAGTGGATATCAGATGAGACGAAGTATCCGAAGAGAAAGAGTCTGTTACAACTTCAACGGCTAGACTGCATGTACGCATAATTGCAGCTGACACCGTGACATTGCCCGTGCCAATTGACGTTAATCTCTAAGAATACAAAGTCATGGTGGATTCGGTTGTTTGGAGAATCTAGGCAAACAGACAAATACACTGTAAGTAGACTGGACAATCTCATCTATCTTGATCTTCTTAAACAAGACATGCCTGTATATAAGGACATACATAAAGAATAGGATACAGATAATGTAATATCCGATTGCAATCTCCTTCCTTTTGCCGTAATAAGTCTTTCAATAATTGTAATTTTAAAGTATGGTTAGGGATGTACGGCTGTGCGTGTATATTGTTTGGTGTACTGGTGTACAGATTGTATAACATGCACAGTCATGTACCAGTCTCAGCTTCACCTCCCCAATGGCCCGCCTTTCTGGACTCCAAAAGGAAGTACTCAAACTATACCGCGCATGTTTCCGGTCTATACGGACAAAGCCGCAGCAATTCCAACCCCACTGGCGAACCTACATCCGCAGCGAGTTTGCCAAAAGCAGAAACATCCCCAAGAAGTCTTTTAGTGTTATAGAGCACCTCCTAAGAGTTGGCCACCGTCGTTATGAAATGTACTCCGGTGTGAATATCAAAAATGTACATTTGAATTAATCAATCATTAGAATTTCTGACACAACTAGCCATCATTTCTGGTCCCTGTCAATAGTATATAGTAAATTAATCGTCTTGTCAGGTTGCTGTAGCATTGACTAGTGTAATGATTGGGGGTGGGGGTATGGAGTCACAATCATATAATCATATGGATAATTTGGAACCGGCTGTATCAGTATTATAAAGTCAATTAACATTGGCTCTGACATTGCCTGATCCAACTCACCTAACCACTTGTATTCATGAATTATTTTGGGATCCCTACCCCTAACGTTGGGGCGGCCGACCCCTTATATATTCAGCATCCGGTGGCAAATGCATCTGTACCAATTAGTCCATGTGATGCACACTGCACTTCTGAAACGAATGCGGCCTTTATTGAAACACCCTGCAATTGATGCAACCGCAATTGATGCACCCTGCACTTTTGAAACGAATGCGGCCTTTATTGAAACACTACCAGAAATTGTATATATAAGTATCCATCCCTATTTCTATCAAACACAAAATATTTACAGCAATCAACTGAAGTGAGCGAGTTATACACACAAAAATGGAATGTGCTTTGTAATTAAGCAATCTTTGTCTTTTGCAATATTTAAGACACTGCTACTCTCTCAACACAAAGTCTCCACTTACTTCAGGTAAAGATGATTGACGAGGAAGTTTCCAAAAACGTCAAGATTCCAGTATAGCTATTTTTGAGGCTTTGATTTCTGGGATTCGAGGATTTATACTTCCGGAAAGATCTGGACCTTTATTTTTGAGGTTTCGTATCTCATCGGACAACCCACCATGACTGACGCTCACTTGGACTCCAATGGTGCTGAAAAGGCCACTATATCCAGTGCTTTCAAAATGCTTATACCTCGATGCTGGTCTCAAAGATATGTTTGCATTGATGAAGAAACACCAGCTTTATGTCATCACCTTGAACTCAAAACGGCTTCCTCACAACGCCCTCCACGAACTCTCCATCATGTACCACGTACTCACTGCCTCTCGAAACTACGGAGCTGTTTCATATGATGTCCTTTTAAAGGCTATATCTCCTGAGGTGACACATTTTCCTGTGACATTGCTAATCTTTGTCATACAGGCCATTTTGCACTTGACTTTGGTAAAGTTGACGTGTATGCTACGCCACGATCCCAATTTTAACATGTCCATTTATAAAACAGGAGCCCATTGTTTCCTCTCGGATTCGAATCTAATGTTGTCTATCACTCCGCTTGAGCTTTCCATACACTCACAATACTACTTGAATGTAATCAAAATGATCTCTGGCTTCCTCAAAATTGTTGACGTTTTGCAGAAAAGACTACAAAGTGAAACTTTGGAAACACATATTTTGGCCTTGACTTTGAAATTATCCCACCTCCGCCTCTCTTGTGGTCCGAATGTTCTCGTGGATCTATCCAATTACAATTGCATCCTTTCGTTCAGGACTTTAATGACTATCCCTTTTCACTCCGCAGAAAACTAGCGGCTTAACTGCACCCACCACCTGTGATAAAGAATATAATCCCTAATGTCAGGGATTCCCAAATGATTATGATTCCTACACTGATAAATAGAGAGGACATCGCAAATTCTTCCTGTCAGTAACTGAAGTGTCAGTCCCAGCGTCATGTGCTAGTATAATGACCGCTCAAGAATCATTAGAACCTAGAAGTGAAAATGAACTTCCCAATTTTACTGAACAAACAATATCATTTTTGAAACTGATTATCAATGTCAAGGAAGATGCAGATGAAGCATGGGTGACTATAAGTCTAAAATTGGTCCTATGGTTGAAAGACTGTTCGAATCTTAAACTGTTGCAGCAACTCGCTCGGCTCTGTTTTCAAGTTGCCAAGACTTTTTCTTCGCTCAAACGAGCTCTCTCGATTTGGAATGCTGTTCGCGCATATCTGATTCCAATACTACTCGCCGGTTGAAAAGCCGTCTCGAATACTGCTTAGCTCGGGTCATGGATCTGCAACGGTAAGAGCTAGCGCATGACCTAATGCAAAAATATTTGCTGACTTTCAAGATCGAGTCTGGGTGAACACAACTATTCACTTCAGGAAACAACATGCGAAGACAGTGATGCAAACATTCCTTAAGGTGAAATGTATCTTAGTATGGGAATCCTCAGGTATATTAAATCTAAGGATTTTCATCCTGTTCATCCATAATATGCTGATAACGTTCTACAAGATAAAACTTGAATATCTTGTGTCAGGTTCTCGACGATAGCGACTATCTAGTGAACAGATTTCTAAGACAGACTGAATACTGAATGACGGATTGAGCGGATGTTGCATATTACTTTATTGTTACGTGGAAGAAATCACTTGAATTAAAACTCCCACAAGACAACACTGGGCAGTGACCTACATCATCTTAATCACAACCTCACTGTTCTCTTTGAGTTTCAGTTGGAATGTCATGACTTGTGCTTAACCTTTGATCAATATTCTGGACATTGACTGGTTCACATGCGCAACAAGTGGTGTTAGTATACTGAAGGTCATGAACAAGTGATAATCAGAGAGATGGGGTTTGACCTTCTCCTGGTTATCTTGCTTGTGACAAAGCATTTATTGGCCTTTTTGCTCCTGGTTTTAAACAAGTACAACGTCCTATACCCCTAGGCTGTACTTTTCCAGAAGTGCCCAGCTACTTCCTCGGTGATCTTGTGACTTTCTTACCCAGTGAAAGAGTACCAGTTATACGATAATTCTCCAATGAAAACGAGGGTAAGGTTCATTTTCCAAGCTATTGCCAGCCTGAAGTTGTTGATTTACTTACCCGCTTGAGTACTGCGGACTTGTCCTCAAGACTAGGAAACTTAGCAAAACGCCAACCGGACCGCCTGAGGCCGCGTCACAACTCCCGGGCTCTAAGGCCATTACCAAAGTCTGTGACTACTGAGTGACTACTGAGTAACTAAAGTGAAGGAGCGTCTAGTGATGAAGGAAGAGTCTAAGTCCAAAATAACGGTGAGCTTGAAAGCTGTACATAATACGAGCTTCTTGTGTAGTGTTGCAGATGAAGGTTACAATAATCAGGCTTTTGAAGACTTTCAATTTGCTTCTCCATTAGTGCACATTGTGATGACTGACTGCTGGGTGACTGACTACTGAATACTACTGACTACTACTGACTACTGACTACTGAATACTACTGACTACTACTGACTACTGACTACTGACTGACTACTGACTGACTACTACTGACTGACTACTACTGACTGACTACTACTGACAACTGAATGACTGAATACTATCTACTGACTACTGACTACTGACTGACTACTGACTGACTAAAGCACTCTAATTCATTATGCTCAATCTCAATGCACCACTAAGATCTTATTCAAAGATCATGATGTGTCGGCTCTATTTGATAGTTGCATTAGTTTTCCATTCCAGTTGCAAGAAACGAATGTGTTGAGAAAAGTGGCAAGTATGGCTAAAACTTCAATAGTCTATGTTATCCAAGGCCAGTTGATTGAATGTCACAAGCTTTGATTGTTTTGGGCCAGTTGTTAGTACTAGACCTAACAATATAACATTACAGTTATTAAGGGTCTATTTCAGAGCGCCAAGCTATATGCCGGACGCACATGAGCTCATACACTATTGTCTCAAGCTCGTCTAAGTGCAGAACAATAAAGCTTTAATTAGCTCATTATCTGTGCAGAACAAGAAAGCTTCGAAGCTCATAGTTTATGCAGAAATGCACTAACTAGCTCATTGATTAGTTCAGAAAAGCTGCAACTAATAGATCGTCTGTGCTAACAATAAGCTCGTGCATAGCTTTAACTAGCTCATCGTCTGTGCTAACAATAAGCTCGTGCATAGCTTTAACTAGCTCATCATCTGTGCTAATAAGCTCGTCTAGTGCGGAAAATTCTTCAGGTGCTCCGATATAAATGGCGTAATCTCTAAGCCAGCAAAACTATTAAATCTGAAGGTACAAATACTGTTATTCTTGACTTTGACCTTCAGATACAGGATTCCTACTATCAATTCCTTTTGGCAACACTTGACACTCTTTCACATTGTTCCATGGCATATGAAGAGGACAACAGCTAGTGGCTAAAGATATATGAATCATACCCATGTGATGATGGAATTTTATTAGCCAGTTATTCTTGCTGACATATTTTCAACCTATGTTTTTGCTGAACTGGAAGCATTATTGAGACATGATGCAGGATGCACTTGTGTAAAGAGGTAAAGGTCCAGTTCGCTTGGTACATAGGTGCATCTGGAGGACCAAGTAACCAGGGGTAACAATATCTCTTAAGTACTTACTGCAGAGGGATATTGTAAGTTTTGTCGGGTCAGAAAGTGGACGAGATCTTGGTATGCCATTCCCCAGGTAATTTGATTAAATTATCAAGGGAAAAAGCTCCTCTATATTTGAATGAGCTTTCACCAGTTTTGGCCTTATTAAGACAATAACTTCAATTGGGAAAGAAGAGCCTTAGAGTGTTAGCTTAAAGCTTCCTTAATGGCTGCACTAGCACTATGTTCACACTATTGTGCCATTTCTCAACAGGTTCTAGCCACTAAAAACCAAGTTGTGAGGATCTGCGATTAAAATGCAACAATTGCCGTCCTATAGCTAGACATGATGAGTCTGATTGGTGAGTCTGATTATTGCTGAGAGTCTGGCTGACGAGTCTGGCGCACCAGTCTGAACATGGCTATAAGGTGCATGAATCCACACCTGTCAGAACTCTATAAAAGGGCGTCTCACCCAGTGTGTGACTGGCCATTGAAACAGAGCAGTCAATCAGGAAGCTCCTACTTAGGAATATTCCTAATATGTCATCTTCCCTCCACAATATGCGATATAAAGTATATCGCACAACATACCTTGACTACGTGCCTCCTAGGTACTCGTTGAGAGATATTGACATTGGCATATTCTTATTGACAGTTATGTTCCAAAGGATATCCATTCGCAGATCAGCCTCTGGTTAGAAAAGTCTACCATGAAACAACTCAGGACATCGAAACCAAATTTGGAAGGAAATGTTGCCGACGATTGCCATTCAGAAACAACGAAGACCAGCCCTCACGGTCGACGTTCCTGATGTGATATACCTTAGAAGTTACTAAGGACAACACCCACAAGAACAGCTTAAAATTTTTATCCGCTTGGGCCAACATTGTTATACGGAGGATTCGCTCTTTATGCTTAATAGTGATATACGGACGTGATTGGGGAGCAGGGGTTTCTAAGCTCAACCAGCTAATCAGACAAATCCGAGTTTGACTATGAGGTTACAATTATCTACTCAGACTATTGAGTTATTGATTTATTCCTATTGGCAGATATTCTATTGAATTGACATTGATATATTGAGATTCAGAAAGATGACATGAAGACTTATTTCTATTGACAGTTTCCTATTGACAGTTAAAACCTCCTTTCCAATATTCCACAAATGAGAAATCTCTTTCAACACCTTCCCATTAATGGTCCAAGGAGTCTCCCCAAAACATGTCTTCCTCATCCAAGTTTCTCTCTGCTACTGCCTTGACATATGCAATGGTTTTTGAATCTGATCAGTCAAAAGAGGCCAAAATTGAGGTTGAACCGAGTTCACGTGCATATTGCAGACAATCTGGACAATGAACGCTTGTGTAATTTGATGATTCCTAATCAAACTGCCTAGTGTGATAGAATTCAGACTGCTTACCTTGAAGAAGTAAGAAGCTTGTCCAGAACAAGTTTTGCGTGGACGGATTTACAGTTATTCTTTTTCTTCCTATTGACAATTATTCCTATTGAAATTGACATCCAGATATTACAGTTATTCCGATTGAAAGTGACATCCAGATATTACAGTTAATCCGATTGAAATTGACAGTTCTTATTGACAGTTAATCCGATTGAAAGTGACATCCAGATATTACAGTTAATCCGATTGAAATTGACATTCAGATATTACAGTTAATCCGATTGAAAGTGACATTCAGATATTACAGTTAATTCAATTGAAATTGACAGTTCTTATTGACAGTTATTCTATTCAGTTATTGACTCATTCACATTAACCAAGTTGCCCTCCAATTGTTCCTCGTTAAGGTATTAAAAATTTACTCATTCCAATTACAAGACCAAAGGCGCTGTATGGTTATTTATTGTCACTACCTCCCCGTATTGGGGAATTGGGTAATTTGTGCGCCTGCTGCTTCCTTGGATGGTAGCCGTTTCTGAGGCTCCCTCTCTGAAATCGAACCCGTACATCCCGTTACCCGTTGAAATCATAGAGGCCTTCCATTGAAAGTTGATAGGGCAGAAATTTGAATGAACCATCGCCAACTTAAAGTGTTACACTCGGACAGTGGCTCACAGTTGCTCATAAAACTTTTATTGAACGTATTCCTTACGTCCTAAATTTATCAAGGTATGTGTTAAACCTAAAATAGTTGAGGAACTCCAACTCCCTGGAAAACTAAACGGAGGAAATCCTCGCTCTTATATACACTGCGTCTATGCAGTCTTGCAGATACTTGAAACATATGCATCTAGTGTGCAGGTGTTATCTCCCCCCTACTTCCCTCCCCACTTCCCTCCCTTGCAACTCACTATCCTAATTGGCGCCCCATTTTCTAATACTCAGATTCTGACTCTGATTCTGATTCTGATATTGAGACATTCTGATTCTGATATTGAGATTCTGATATTGAGATATTCTCAGATTATCAGATTATCAGATTCTGATATGGAGATATTCTCAGATTCTCAGATTCAAATATGGAGATATTCTCATTCAGATATTTTCATTCAGATATTGAGATATTGAGATATTGAGATATTCAGATATTCAGATATTGAGATATTTAGATATTGAGATATTCAGATATTCAGATGTTGAGATATTCAAATACTCAGATATTCAGATATTCAGATATTCAGATATTCAGATATTCAGATATTCAGATATTGAGATATTGAAATATTCAGATATTCAGATGTTGAGATATTCAAATACTCAGATATTGAGATATTGAAATATTCAGATATTCAGATATTGAGATATTGAGATATTGAGATATTCTGATATTCTGATATTCTGATATTCTGATATTCTCAAATTCTGATATTCACACCTATGGCTGACAAGACAGACCGCCTATTAAGGGAAAGAATTTTGTTATATTTTGTTTGTTAGTCAAGACTCGATTATCCCAACAGGAACTATACCTTGATAAATTCATACTTGATAAAGTGGGACAGTTATTCCTACATCTTATTAAAGTCTATATTCCAAGTTTTCCTATTTGAGCTATTGACATTCATTCAAACAATGAGAATATAATATAGCTGAATTTGTGAATGATTGCGATGATATTTGGGGCTGAAATTACCAACCTGAGTGATGTATTGGAGGACCAGTTCCAGTCAGAGCCAGTCAGAGTACCAGTCCAGAGTATTGCATGGTATCTGCATCGTCCATGGTTTATCATCCATGGTCATCCATCATCCATATCCATCATCCATCATCCATCATCCATGCATGCCTTAGTCTCCCTCTTAATGTCTATCCAATGATTTCTGGTAATTATTCCAGTGTCCTTGTACTGTGTCCGTGTACTGGAACCTCCTTTAATTTAGTCACTTCCATATCATCCATTCGAATCAAAAGAAATCCTGGTGTATCCGTTAACTTCATTCCTCAATAGTAAACTTTCATGGTTTGTAGTTCAGGAAAATGCGATGGAAGTTGGAGAATAAAAGTTCAGTGGCCTCATTCCGGGCTCCCATATCCACCATCTCCCTTTCTCCCGTCGCGTCCCTGGCTATAGTGGGTGCAAAAACAACCGACAAGTTCTTGAAGTTCATGCGGTTGACACTGCTATAGTAATTCACCAAATCAAGGTGTTTTCCAATCATGTACAACGCATGTTTGTTTGCCTGAGGAAGTCGGTCTAAAATGCGACTAGTGAACTCTGCACAAAGCTCTTCCATCTTTGTTGGGTCTAGTTTGCCCGGGTCTTGTTTGGTGCGTTCCTGTTTGGCCTGGCCTATGCGGATAAAATTGTCATATACTGCGAATGGAATGATGGGGTCTGGCAATTTGCGGAGGTAACGTTTGAGAGCACTAGTCACCGCATTGATATCTCCACTGAGCACATCCAGGAGCCGAGCCAGCTGCTTACGGTCGGGTGACAGAGTCACCGAAGCAAACGCATTTTCAATCGCTGTGATGGCCGAGTTTCCTCCCGATAACCGGTATATTCCTTCCACATCAAACCCTCGAGCCTCCACCTCGGCTAAACACCGGGTAATGATGAGAGGCACAGGTTCGTTTTCATACAAGGCACGAGCCTGTAAAGTAGATGAGAAGAGAGAATTTTCCGAATCTCCCATGTTGTCAAGAACACCTGTGCTGCGAGATTTGCTGATGAAGTTGAGTGCTTTGCGAGCACCTGACTCTTCTGTGCCAAGATATGAGCCGAGCTGCGATTGAGACGCGGAGGGTGTGTGTTTGGGCTGAGAGTTCTGTGAAGTCTGGCTTGTGGCTGCAGTAGTGACCTTTGGTCGGCGCCAGAACTTGAGCCGTGTGGCCTTAGCCTCGGATCCTTCCTCTACCACCGAATCAAGCGCTGTAGACAGATCATACATGTCAGTTTCGTAAATCTGGCTATTACGATTGCCTGGTGTGGCATTGGAGCTCATCACAGATGGAGTCTGACCCATAGACCCACTACCCAAAGACCCGGTGACAGTAGGTCCAGAGCTACTAGAGCTAGGTCCAGAGTTAGACGCAGCAGAGGCAGGGGCAGAGGCAGCTATAGTAGACCCAGCCATACCAGAAGTAAACGATCCACTACTTCCTCCCCCCACACTCCCATTTCCTCGAGAATGATTGGATGCACTCGAGTTGGAACGAAGTCTAGTATCGTTTGAATTAGCCAAAGTCTGCTTCAACCGCAGATTCTCCTCTATCAACCGAGACCTCTCACTATTCAAATGATTCACCTGAACTAACAACGTATCATGGCGTTGCTGTTCAGTTGCATTTTTCTTTTGTACAGTCCGAAGAGACTCCAAAAGTCGATTTTTCTCATTGGTCAATCTGGATGTTTCTGCAAGGAGACTTTGACGCCGCTGGTCTAACTGGTTAAGCTCATACTTGATCAGCCGCATTTCACTATCAACTAGTAAATCACCAGCAGACTGAATGTCAGAAATTTGTCCTGTTTGGTCTCGGTAACTGGTGCGCATAGGCGATAAGAGAGGAAGGGGTGGGGAGATGTATGCAGGGGCGGCAATGGAGCCTTCCAGGGCAGTTCTGGAGTGACCTTTTTCTTCATCCTTGGCTTTAAAAATGGAGAATTTGGACAGGAGGTTATTCTGCCCTCCAGAGACTGATCTCTTGTGCTTTAGCGAGATTATTGACCGAACGCTTTGTTTACGGCTGGGTGGGAATTCCTGGTAGTGATTATCCTCTAGGTTAGTTACTGTAGGAGTGCGTTTTACCGAAATTTGGGAGTTTTGGGAGTTTTGGGAGTTTTGGACGGTTTGGACGGTTTGGAAGGTTTGGGAGTTTTGGGAGTTTTGGAAGGTTTGGGAGGTTTGGAAGGTTTGGGTGTTTTCGGTGTTTTGAGGATTTACCTCTTCGATGTCTTTCTCCTTGCTCTCACTCTGGAGATCGACGCTTAATCCTAGACCTGCAGGCGGGGCATCTGAATCCATAAACAGCAGTGTTGGAGTAGATGGAACCTCCGGAAGAGCAAGCCTGGGCGGCGGCAGTGTCACGTTCTTGGATAGAGATAACTTCTTGGGAGTGCTCGCATCAATCAGAGCACCGCCTCTATTCTCCCAGTCACGTGACTGCGGTGTGGCACAGGAAGCAGCAGCGGTAATTTCTGCGTCAATATCCAAGGGGATTTCTGTGGCTGACCCGTCTGTAGTCTCCACTACACGTGCTTGGCGATTGACTTTAGCCATTGGAGACAGTACAGAAGACCGGCGCCGGAACTGGTCATCTGCAGGTAAGTTTTGTGATATGGAAGGATTTTCGGTCATGTGGAAGTCATGATCATTGAATTGGTTTGGAGATAGGAGCAAGAGACTTTTGGGTGGTGAAGAATCACGCTGGTCAACCGTATGAGGGGTTGGATTAGCGCTAGAGAAATTGCGCCGAGACCAAGATCCAGCACTAGAATCTGACCCAGCTGATGAAGAATCATTGAAATGTTTGTAATCTTTGGATTCGCTGGAATCTTTGGGATCTTTGGATTCGCTGGAACCTCTTGAATCTTTGGGATCTTTGGATTCGCTGGAACCTCTGGAATCTTCAGGATCTTTGGATTCGCTGGAACCTCTAGAATCATTCCTATGATCTTCACTTATGCTCTCCAGGGCCTCAAAAAATTGACGTTTCTCATCACCCTTGGACCCAACAGAATGTTCATCAGCTCCATGATATATGGTGGTAGGTGTATTGGGAGCAGAGAAAGAATCAATCAAATCTAAAATGGCGCCATTGGTCAGGTCAGAGGGTTTCCAAAGGCGGCGGTCCAACTTCTCCTGTATGCGACGGATCTTTAATTCATCATCGGAATCGTTGATTTCCTCAATCTGGGCATGGGCAGCAGCATTGGGTGGGGACATTTTCATGGAGCTAGAAAGTGGGGTGGCAAACGACCGGTCGTCTTGCTGCACCACAGGTAGCTGAGAAGGCCTTTTATGGTCAGGGGCATCGATCTTTTCGGCAGTATCTCGGGGATCATTCAGATCTTTTGGATCTCGGGATTCAGTCAGTTCACGGGCACTAAGTCCCGGCTGCAAGAGAGGCAACAGCTTCATGTTGTACAGAGACAGGATTTTCGGAGCCGGTGGATCGGCAAATGGAGCATCCAATTCTTCAGGTGGAGAAGGTCTCAGGGACAGCAGAAGTTGAGCCATTTGCTTACGTTTCATGTCATATTTCTTCTTCTTTTCAATCAAACCTTCATGGCATGACATGCAAAAGAGGCCCTTGGACGAGCGTGCATAGCGTAGGTCCTCGATTTTCCGCTTACACAAGCGACATTTGAAGCAGTTCAGACAATAGGCTTGATCACCGGTCAAAATGGCCAAGTCATCGATTTTTTTGTGGCATTGTTTGCATGAATACAGACATTGAGAGCATACCAACAGACCATTTCCAAGTACAAGGAAATTGGAGTTACAACCCAAAGACTTTTCACATTTGAAGCATTTAAAGCAGTTAATATGCCAACGATCATCTCCAAGTTCATATGCATGACCTTCATGGATTTCAATATCACATTTTTTACAAGTTTGAGGAACGACAGGTTGACCAGCCAAAATTGCGGTCATTTTGATAATAGTATATTAGTCAGGAAAGATCACCAAATCTGTCAGGAAAGAGCTCAAATCTGTCAGGAAAGATCACCAAATCTGTCAGGAAAGATCACCAAATCTGTCAGGAAAGATCACCAAATCTGTCAGGAAAGATCACCAAATCTTTATCAGTTTCTAGTCAAAATCTAAGGTTATTCAGTCAAGGGATTGTGTCAAGGAATTGTGGACAAGAAGAAAGTCACCAGTGGTGGTGGTATTTTCGACCAAAAAGGGTACACTTTATAATAAATATATTAAAGGCTTGCGGTGCAACGTGGCAGAGGGGGGGTTAGACAAGGTTATAGATTTGAGAAAGCCAGTTGGAAAAAGAGCGAAAGTGCTTAGCAAGTAGTGTGAGTGCGGCTCCTGCATATAGAAAGCCGGCACGGGGCGGGGGATCTCTCAGTGATTCCGGGCTAGAACATAAGTCCCCATCAATACAAAATGACCTGGTTCCTGTATACTGGACATTTAAGGTTCAATGTGATTGGATGAAAAAAAGGGGAAGCTGCGCCTGGAGACGTCCAGATGCGTGGGGCCAGAATTTTTCTTCTTTGGGAGGGGGGGTGGGAAAAGTCTACAATTGGGAGATTGCATGCGACAACTTCATGTAAGAGGACGGACCCGCCTCGGTCCCAAGCCATGCACACGTATTTTCCGGCGCATGGGAGTGGTTAGTTAGTAAGGGTTGAGGCGCATGCAGAATATGAAACATTTTGGTTAATGTTGGTGGCGGAGTAAGGAGAGGGGATGAATAGTGTGGGAAGGTGGCAATGCGGGAATATTGTTGAAATGTCCTAAATAGGAATTGATGTAGGATGGATATCTTGAATTCGGCTCGCGCGTATGCATGTGCAACGCTCGTCCTCAACCAGAAGAGAGGTAATGGCTGGGATGATGAAATTAGCTGGAGGCATGTTGAAATTAGCCGAAGACATGTTAGAGATAAGCCGAAGACATGTTAGAGATAAGCCGAAGACATGTTGAAAATTAGCCGAAGACATGTTAGAGATAAGCCGAAGACATGTTGAAAATTAGCCGAAGACATGTTAGCGATAAGCCGAAGACATGTTGAAAATTAGCCGAAGACATGTTGAAATTAACCAAAGGCATGTTCTAATTTGTGGACATGTTCTATTTCCCAATACTCTCTTACAAGTCTCTCTACGTGCATATAAACTAAGGATATGAAATTCGCACCTGGTTTCGAAACACATGTTGTCATGCAAATTTACGTGCGATTGTTTCAACAAGATATTAATAATCACAGAGTTTGAATTGTTTGATCTATATATGTTTCAGGTTTTATGCAGGTCTCTAAAATACATTTGAATGTTTGATACTCTGTTTCATGTTTCATACTCTGTTTCATACTCTGTTTCATACTCTGTTTCATACTCTGTTTCATACTCTGTTTCATACTCTGTTTCATATTCTGTTTCATACTATCTTCTGTAATACTATGTAATCCTCTCTGTCTCCTCACTTTCGAGATTAATGGTGTTCCTGTAGATAGCCCCTTGCGCCCCTATGACGTCACTTCTACTCTTATATATCCTTAACCTTGCTATATTATCCGTCACGTGACTGCGCGTCTCCAACTACAATTTATAATTAAACGAGTATATCAAATCCCTGCTTGCTGATACCATACCGTTTCCTAATGTCACTAAGACACCTCATGCTGCTTTACGTTATGGACCCCTCCTGCGCTTGACTACTGTTCTCTGCTTCGTCAGCTTACAAACAAGTCCGATGCGCTAGACGCCTTGGGACTGGAAGCTTCTGTCCACCAAACATGGGAACCACAACTGTTGATCGGTCTCCAGCCAGCTGCAATTGAATCCTCATGTTTGGATGTTGATTACACCAGATTTGTGTCTTTTGGTCATACGATTACACCAGAGTTGTGTTTGTTGGTCATACGATTACACTAGAGTTGGAGCTTGTACGGCCATACGATACATCTGAACAGAGCTGCTGCTCGTACGGCCATTCAATTACACTAGAGTTGGTGTTTGTATGGTGATATAATTACACTAGTGTTGGTGCTCTTACGGCCATACGATTACACCTGAACAGAGTTGGTGATTCTATCCTACTGAATCTCCTACTGAATCTCCTACTGAATCTCCTACTGAATCTCCTACTGAATCTCCTACTGAATCTCCTACTGAATCTATCCTACTGGAAGGCCTATCCTAGTGGGTCTACTACTACTCTGAAGAAGTACAAGAACAAGAAGAACTGCTATTATTATTATTATGAGTGTGTGTGTGCGTACTACTCCAACTCCCAACTCCCATACACCATTTTATAGATGCTCGTTTTAATGAGTATGCGTTGTAACTGGCCAAGAGTGCGTGTAGAAAACTGTGAATGGACTGAGGGACTGCGAGCGCTCGTGTAGACCCCAGGCCAAGCCAAGGCTAGTCGCGCAACTGACAATTACAATTGTGAAGAAAGAGCTACAAGAATAATACTACTCATAGTGATACTAATACTAAAGGCTAACCAGTGTCAAAACCTAAGTAGTTTAAGTAGTCTATAAAGTGCAAGTAGTATAAGTAGTCTTAGTAAAGTAGTACATTAATAACAAGAGCTACTACTAGAACTACCAAAAGAAGAAATACAAGAATAAGTGAAAGAGAACAAGAGGAACTACAAGAACTACTACTCTATGCTTATTATTTAGTAATGAGTGTATATAATGAGTGTTTCCAAAACTATTCAAACCACCGCGATAAAATGTTTCCACACTAGCAAAATCATTCAAACCACCGCGACAAAATGTTCGTACCCCTTTGCAGTTTTTCAAACCAAATGGAGCATCGAAATTCTTCAAAGTATTTTAGTAAGATAATACGAAAAAACGAACCACCGCCTTTTCTTTTTTCTATTTTTTTATTTTCTATATTTTTTGTTGTGGTAGAGTAGCATATTTTCAGTAGTAGAGTAGTAGAGTAGAGTAGTAGAGTAGTAGAGTAGTAGATTCTTTATGATTGTTTAGTACTTCCAAAACTCTGTTTATTCGTGGATGGATTCTCAGAATGAGGAATCCTTGAGTCTTATATAGAAAATTGGGGCTTGTTGCCACGTCCTCATCCGGTGGTAATAGGGAACTGGATAGCCATTGTACTCCTATTTGTTTGGGTCAAGGACAAGTCCAGTAAGAGTAGGGAGTGGATGGATTGCTTTTTCACTTGTTTGGCAATCCACGTCTGATCGCACATGGTAGGTGATTTTTACTCCCATTAGTAGTATCTATTGTAGATAGTAGTATCTATTGTAGATAGTAGTATCTATTGTAGATAGTAGTATCTATTGTAGATAGTAGTATCTATTGTAGATAGTAGTATCTATTGTAGATAGTAGTATCTATTGTAGATAGTAGTATCTATTGTAGATAGTAGTATCTATTGTAGATAGTAGTATCTATTGTAGATAGTAGTATCTATTGTAGATAGTAGTATCTATTGTAGATAGTAGTATCTATTGTAGATAGTAGTATCTATTGTAGATAGTAGTATCTATTGTAGATAGTAGTATCTATTGTAGATAGTAGTATCTATTGTAGATAGTAGTATCTATTGTAGATAGTAGTATCTATTGTAGATAGTAGTATCTATTGTAGATAGTAGTATCTATTGTAGATAGTAGTATCTATTGTAGATAGTAGTATCTATTGTAGATAGTAGTATCTATTGTAGATAGTAGTATCTATTGTAGATAGTAGTATCTATTGTAGATAGTAGTATCTATTGTAGATAGTAGTATCTATTGTAGATAGTAGTATCTATTGTAGATAGTAGTATCTATTGTAGATAGTAGTATCTATTGTAGATAGTAGTATCTATTGTAGATAGTAGTATCTATTGTAGATAGTAGTATCTATTGTAGATAGTAGTATCTATTGTAGATAGTAGTATCTATTGTAGATAGTAGTATCTATTGTAGATAGTAGTATCTATTGTAGATACTAGTCTATACTCTATAGGTAGTACTAGAATGAGAATGCGACTGCGAGCCACTGCCAACTGCGAACGACTGAGAACGACTGCGAGCTACCGAGAAGGAGTTGAGAGTGAGAAAAGTAGGAATGAGAATTGAAAATTGAGATTNTGAGAATTACAATAAATTGAGATTTGAGAATTACAATAAATTGAGATTTGAGAATTACAATAAATTGAGATTTGAGAATTACAATAAATTGAGATTTGAGAATTACAATAAATTGAGATTTGAGAATTACAATAAATTGAGATTTGAGAATTACAATAAATTGAGATTTGAGAATTACAATAAATTGAGATTTGAGAATTACAATAAATTCTGATTTAACAATTACAATAAATCTGATTTGACAATTACAATAAATCTGATTTGACAATTACAATAAATCTGATTTGACAATTACAATA
>NLAU01000954.1:0-26948 GCA_002370875.1 Metschnikowia arizonensis | reverse complement strand
CTCTATACTCTATTCTACTCTATACTCTATTCTACTCTATACTCTATTCTACTCTATACTCTATTCTACTCTATACTCTATAGTGCGGTGACAATGAGTATTAGTATTGAGATACTACACTCTATATGTACTGGAATGTTACTCATAAATATACACTTTTGTATTTTTCAGCCATAGTCTGGCCAGTTCAGATGCAGGTTTGGGAATTCGGTCCTAACGGGGTGTAGGATAATCCCATTACGGACGCACAGCGTAGGAGCGTAGGCAGTGCGCACCGCTGAAAATGTAATTGTTAGATTCTTTGTTTAGTACTTTGTAACTCTGTTTATTCATTGATGAATCCACTATTTGGAAATCAGGTTTATAGACTTGGGGTATGATCCCTTGTAAGGTCTTAACTCCGGGCGAAACCACTCGTTTGTGAGAGTACGGAATGGCTGAATTGCCGTTGGCTTCCTGCTTTGTCAGGGTCTAAGGAATTCCGCGTCAGATCACATCGTAGGTTTTCACTCCCATGGGTAGTGCGATATATATATATATTTATTTATATATTTATTTATATATTTATTTATATATTTATTTAGATATTTATTTATATATTTATATATTTATTTATATTTTATTTATATATTTATTTATATATTTATTTATATATATTTATTTATTTATATTTATTTATTTATATTTATTTATATTTTTATTTTTTTATTTTTTATGGTACATTTTTGTAGGATATATGAAGAAGTACACCAGGTGACAAAATTGGTGATATTTACTTCCTGTCTTTATACCAACTTTTTGCTCAAAGTTGGAAGGAATAAAAATTTCAATATTCCTCCTGCACACAAATAGATGTAGTTTAAAGAACACAATTGAAGATACCCTAGGAAAAGTACAAGGCAGAGTACAAGGCAGAAAATCACCTCGTACTTTATGTGCGACACACGACCACGCAACTCATACATCGCGCACCCTACTCTATCTTCTCCTCCACTCTCCATGTCTCGAAGGTCTGGCCGTGCAAAGGTATCACAAGATAACAAACTACCCTCTACAGGAGATGCAGAAGTAGGGTCCCCTAGAGAAGGCGAAGAAGATGAAGTCACTCGTTGCATATGTGGTCAGGATGAGATAACTGCCATCAACAAGCCCCTCCAGCAGCTCTTGCTCGACGAGTACAGCATCAAAATCGATAACGGGCTCTTTATCCAATGTGATAAGTGTTCCGTATGGCAACATGGCTACTGCGTGGGTCTTTTCATTGACAAAGACGTGCCTGATAAGTACTGGTGTGAAGAGTGCAAACCGGATTTACATCGCTTCATTAAGGACTCGGAAGATGGCCATAACCGGACATTGTACCTCCCGGTAAATGAAGAACGAAGTCTTCTTGTGGCCTTTTCCGACGAGACGCCTGCGGCTCATGATGAAAAGCGGCTCCGGTCCAGCCGCAAGGTCTCCAGTGGTCTGGACTCACGGGAATCTGATTCAAGTACTGCTCCTCACCGCCTGCTGCGGAAAGAGCGCCGGAACAACGACGAGTTTGATGAGCAATTGCAACGGGCGCTTCGGGAAAGTGCCAAGTCTTCTTCGTCCGGCTCTTCTGGATCACTGTCCACCACCGGCGACCGGAAACGCTTCCTAGATCATCCTGTAGACTCCAACCTGCAATCGGAAGATCTGGAACCTGAGAATCTAAAAGAAGATAAGTCCAAGAAGGAACCACGCAACACACCCAAATCTAAACGGAGTAAACCGGCTAAAAGCCTGCGTCTGAGTTCCCTGAAAAATGGAAAGGCCACAAGAAATGGCCTGCCGACAGATACTGAGGCCCAGAGATCTGCAGAGGCTGCATCGAAAGAGTATTTACTCAGCCAACTGTCGAAACCACGATATGTCAATGAGAAGCTGTCGATCTACGATTTGCGCAAACGTACTGGCGCTATCTTGGAGTGGTTGGGACGGTCGCAGATGGAATTGGATGAAGAAAGAGCCACTAAATTGGCCCAAGGTACCGATAACTCCACCATCTTGAAGCAGTTTGATGAGAACTTGAAGTTGATGGAGAATTTGACCGAGAAAATCTTGTTCTGGGAACAGCGCTTTGGAAAGTACGGCCCGTGAACTTTTGCAAGAGAATGGAGAGATTCCAAAAAAAGGATGATGTATGGCACTGACAATATGTTACTGACAATTGTACCTGGTACTAATAATTCCTATAAGAAAACACCCTGCATACACTAAATTGTCACTAATTTATTTCTAATTTCTATACACATCTTTAGATGAACTGACATATTGTTACTTAATGCTATGATGAAAACCTTATTGTATATAATTGATGGACGTTACACTCTGGCCTGCATATTACGGGTTAAAGAAGATCTCTTAGCTGATCCCGTTGGGCCCTCAGATCAGGTTCTGCAGGTTCATTGAGCTCATCACTTAGTTTCGCCAAATACGAAGCACTGTTCAAAACCTTATCGCTTCCAATAATCAAATTCAAGTTTGGATTGAGATTCGTCAACTCATGCACCAACCGAGCCTCTTCGTAAGTCACTCCTCCTTTGAAATATACAATGATCTCTTGTGCAGGCACAGAAGATAAGTTCTTTCCATACTGGTTGGCCACAGAATCCGGCACCAACGTGCCCAAGCCATACAGTTCCTGGAGTTTGGCCAAGTCACGACCATCATCAGGACTGCCAATCATAGAATTGAGGATCTCGTTGAGTTTTGGGATGTACTGCATGTAAATGTTATCATTCCGGGCCGCCTGGGCTTGCTTGGAGTTCCCATTGAACAAAGACTGGATTTTGATGCGGTTGCTGTTGAACAAGTTACCAATGTTGTTGCTGCTGCTGTTGTTGGCAGGACTCACAGACATAGTGTTGGAGAACTTCTTGTCCGAAGCCCATTTCTTGATGAGCCGGAATTGTGATTCTGTGGGCTGGGGAGACGTTGTGATTGGGTCTGATAATTTGGACACCAACGACGAGATTTCTGCCTTACGCTGGGCATTTTTGGCAATGAAGATCAACACCATCTTCACCTTATGCACTGTAGGAATTTCTGGGTCCGATACCAAGTCCAACATCTTTGTTTTGATGGTGGAAAAGCCTTCCAAATCGCAAAGAATGGTCTGCTGTAATTCTCCAATGAGCCAGAGGTTCTGCGAGGAAATCTTCAGGTCGATTTCACTGATAATGTTCAAATGCTTTAAGATGTTATTGGAGAGCTTCTTGTACTCCGGGAACCGCGTCAAGATCTTCTTGAGTTCCGAGAGATCCTGGGTCTTCAAGTTCTCAATGGACGACTGCTTGGTCTGCTTCTTATACAGGTCCACGTACTTCTGGAACCTGTCAGTCAAATCGCCATAATTGAAGTACATGGTCTCTTGGAAAAAGGCATCAAAGTTTTCCGAAAGCGTAAGGAGCTCAGCCGGCCCCGAGGAGCCAGGGATACGCACCACGTTCCGCTCAATACCTATCAACTCATGGATCATCAGCTGGTATGTCCATGGCACGACAAGTGGTGAAAGAGGGTCAATCTTACGGTCCAAAATCACCAAAAGCGGCGGTAAGTCGTTGTGTTGGTTCAACTCATCAAAGAGGTTATTATTAGAATTGGAGTTAATGTAGTATAATGCTTCAGAAGCAAGTCTCTTCAGCTCAATGGACTGTGTATCGTACTTGATCACAGGACACTTTTTGATGGCCAAGAGCAAGCTCAGAAGACTGCTACACTCCTCGATCACGGACCGCTGGCCTGGCACAGGCAACATATGCAGCAGCAGCGCCACTTCAAAGAGATTATCGTTCAAAATTGAGTAGTCTTGAAAAATCTCAGTCACCTGGTTGACCAGTTCATGTACATCAGCCAGAGCAATGGTCTCCAAATCCGATTTGGCCACGGTGTTGTTGAAGAAGATCTGGTAATTATTGTAGTGTGGAGCCTGTAACTCCAGACACAAGAACTGGATAGACTCTTTGGTTGGTTTCACATATAAAATGCAGTTCAAATGCTTCATGGGGGAAAGTTCCGCCGATTTCTCGATTTTTTCAACTAAAATCACGTCATTCTGAAGCAATTGTGATTGGCTATAGGACATGGAGATGATGGCCATTGTATAGTGATCAACCAATAACACGCGGCCTTTGACGGTTGCCGCTAGCTGCGTATTGTTCTTCGCGAGGAAGAGCTTTTCAAAGTATTTTTCGTTGATATGATTGAGGCTTAATGTCTTCATAGGGTGGGTACGTGGAGTTGGCGAGCAGGTAGTATGTATGATGCACGGGTGTAGGTACTTCCAAGTAGCGCACATGAAGTATTTTCAAGGGACAGGAATAGGAATACAGGACATAAAGGGCTTATAAAGTTCTAGTTAAACAAATATTCAGTTGTGACTATATTATCTAGTGACTAACCCGTACACTCTCCACCGGTCTGTCGGCTTGGGTGTCATTGCATGTCTCATACACATTAGTCCCAGTCATCATTGCTGAATACACCACTTTTTTGTTGTCCATACTACCACGGTCTTAGGCTCCCATGATGCCCCAATTATAAATCATCTGCCTGCTATATTTGTTTGTACAAGAAATTCAACAAATAGTTGAACTCCTCCTGCTTGAGCTCCACGATTCTTCTGTCAAATGAAGAAAATTTTCTTTCTGCCCGTGACTGGAAATGTTCTGATCAAGGAGTGGATGTTGATCCGACGAGTGTGATATGTTCAAGTTGCTCAATCTCTTTTTTCTGACAATCTGTTGTCAGCAAAGAGGCATTGGGGAGTGGAAATCCCTGTTAGTAGAGCTTTCCACTATTCTCTCTTTCCCTGAAATGTCTTATATCTGCTTCCCCGTAAAGTTTCCGAGGAAACTTTAGTTGGGGATGAATTGGAAAATTAATGGACTTCTTTTTGTTACGGAGGAATGGAAACCTCTCCAAACCTCTCCAACTTCTTTGCAGCCATCTTCATATCCTTGTCTGATGTAATAAAGATAAATTTCTGTTAGACTTGAACAGTCCTTACCACCTGTCAGTCAGTAATGGACGTCTTCTTTTTTAACCTCAAGTTTATCATGGTATGTATTAAAGCTAGAATATTTTCGAGGAACTCCCTACACATGCAAATGCAAGAAAATCTCGCAGTTATATACACTGTGTATGTGGTCCTGTATATAATAGAATATATGTATACAATATGTAGGTGACACCTGTACATCCCACGTAGGTTGATTTCCTAACAGTTTCGCACCTTGTTGTTTCTCACTGTTCACAGTAAATGCGACCCAACTTACTGAAACAGTAAGCAGTATCTGTATTTCTCAACTTTATCCATGCAGGTCTTTTTTCTTATCAATAAGCTACAAGTGAGTCTCAGGATAGAAACTCTTCAAATCCTTGATTGGATGTGGCTCTTCGCCCCGGGAATGCGATGCCTTGAACTCTTGCAACTCCATTAATTTGCCCCTAGGGTATACAGGAGGAACGGGAGAGGCAATTCTGTCTTTGACCTCAGCAAAAAATGACAGCGATTGTATACCGGCATCGTCTGCTATCTTCTGTAACGCCTGTTCAATCTCCATGGTGTCTAAAATCTCTTCCACTGTATCTGACTCGTACTTCACCGCATGCTTGTGGAGGTAGTTGTTGACGGCAATGGAAGCGGCCTTCTTTTTGCTCAATTCAGGAACACTATGTGGCTTCAAGTAAATCGAGAGACGGGGAGTTTCGGGCGAAACCACCTGGCCGCAAAACTCCAAAAACTCGTTCTTGGAGATTGAGTTCAAAATCAACACATCGTCCTCTTTCTGAGTAAAGTCGTAGTATCCATCGCTAATGGCACTCCAAAACCGATTGGACTCTTCCTGTAAGTTCTTGAGCTTTGTCAACTTCTTAGACTGCAAGGCCTTTTTGAATTTGCTGAATGCTTCATCGGTTAACTCTTGAGGGCTCAAATTTCTAGCCTGAAAACTCTGTAAAAACTCCTCGATCCGGTACTCGAGGAAATCACAACTCATTTCTGACTGCACTAACACCCGTATACCGTAGTATGTTCTTGCCATCTCGAACCCCGAGAACACGACGTATCCTAACTGCTCCTTTGTCCTCAATTGGTTGAAACTCGGCTCGCGGAGCATTGTGCAAAGTAATTCGGTAAGAACCCGTTTCCTGGGGTCTTTGCCCAAATCCCCAATCTGTAAGAAGTACTCTATACAGGAGTTGGTGTTTTTAGTGTCCTGCATATACACCTCATACCGAATATTCTCTGCTTTTTCCAATTTGTAGCTATGGAATTTGATGGCCTTATTCACGGCCTTCTTTTCCTCTGCAATGGGCTTCTTGTCTGCGAACACCTTCTCCAAAATTGAGCTCACCTCAGATACTGTGGAAAACTTGAAGTTTCCGTGCACAAGAGTTTGCACAAACACTCCTTTTCTCCACATATTTTTGGCAAATTCAAAAACGTCATTATAGACGACTTTGTTCACGGCCTCGAACTTCTCTTCGTGTGTGTAGGTGTTGTCGTTAACAAAATGCAAGAATCTGATTCCGATTTGGTAATACGGCGTCTGGTAACCGAAGTTTTTGAAGTTATGGGCAAACTTGTACTTGATAGAGTCGAATCTGTCTATTTTCGGCGAGAACCTCACAAACTCCTCCAATATGTGCTTCAAGAAATCCGGCAATTTGTCATTGTAGCCTCCAACTTTGATTATGTAACAGTCTCTCATCTGGTAAATCGTACAGTTGAGCCCCACAGTACTGGCATAGTACTTCAAATCGTTAAGGTAGTCATCAAAAAGCTCACTAAGCAAATTTCCCTTCACTGAAGTCTTGAGGGACTCGGATAATGGCGGAAGGTGGATTTTCAAGTTTATGTAGCCTTTTGGAACGGTGAAATGGTCGTCTTGCTTGAACCACGTCTCAAACTTCGGCGTATCCTTAATGAGGAAAGGGTGTTTCATGGGAGTGTCGGACTTCAGGTTGTGAATATCGAAGTTCTTGGGAATGAACTTGTTTCTTTGGGGCAAGTAGAAGTTCTCATTGAAATTCACATTAGAGAGTTCTTTTATCAAGGACTCAGGAAGTTTGCTGTAGGAGTACTCAGTGCCATACCACTTTTCCCGTTCAGGCAAATCTTTGAAGTTCTGACTGGTAAGTATAGTTCTGAGGTTTGTGGGGTTCAAGAAATTGCCAAACTTTTCAATTTCCAGAGAGTTGAAATCTCTCATGATCAGTGAGTCAAGCAAGTTCTCCGGTGGAATGTGGTAGTCTTCGGTGAATTTGTAGAGCAGACGACTCATTTTGGAAACTGTTGAAAAGGTGCTGGCTTTTTGCTTGAACCGGAAGTCGATGCGGGACATATCGGCGATTTCCTGCCAGACCCACTGCTGAGGTTTCTCGGATTTCACCATCTTCAAGTACTGGAAAAAGTGCACCAAGATATCCTGCCAGTGAGCCAATCCTTCGGGGGTCAATACAAGATTCACCATAAAGAGAGATGCACCCGCACACACCTTCTGACAGCCAGCCTGAAGCGAAACCACCAAGTTTTTAGTCTGAAGAAAGTGAAGAAGCGAGCCGTCACTCTCATGACCAATCAAATGCGAAAAGTAATGGTTTGGATTGACTTGCCACAATTTCTCCAAATCATCAGGGATGAAAAAGGAAAGCTCAAGCTTATGCGAGTCCATGATGGACTTTGCCTTGATGAGTGTTCCAAGGTCATTCTCCGTGTATAGTTTTGTGGTAGTATAGGGTTTGGAAATGGCCAAGTCACGGTTAGGGATTTCGCTGAATTTGGCATTAGCAATTTCTGATAACTCATCCAAAGTCTCTCTGCCCAAGATCACCAAGCTCATGATATTGGCTGAGTATTCCTCTCGGTAGAAGTCAAGCAAGATATCACGCACGTTCCAGCCCTTTTTCAATGGTTCATCAAGAAGGGTTTTAGAGTTACCAGTGGAGAAACCGTTGTAAGGATGCTTGGGATTACTGAGCGATTTGTCTAACTGGTAGAACCTCCACTTGTCATTCAGGACGTTCTTCTTGTTCTCAGAGTCCACAGCGCGGATCTCACGGTCTTTACAACTGTTGCTGAAAAGCGGGCTGATGAAGAACTGCGCAAAACGGTCCAAAGCGGGCTCCAAATGCGCCGAATCTACCTCAAAGTAGTAATTTGTATGTTCAGTTGCCGTGTATGCGTTCAGGTTGCCCAGATGGTCAGCCAAAAAACTGGAATATTCATTTTCCTCAGGATACTTTGCTGTGCCCATGAAAAGCAAGTGTTCACAGAAATGAGCTAAGCCGGAGACTTGGTACTTGGCATCGGCAAAGGATCCCACTCCAACATCCAATGATGCACCCGACCGGTCTGCTTCTGGGTCATGGATCACCAACACATGAAGCTTGTTGTCGTTGAGCTGCAAAAACCGGTATTTGCGGTTGTCAAGAAGCGGTTTTTTGATGGATGGGTCGTCGGCAAGGATGGTGTAAGGCATTTGAGCGAAGAACTTGGAAAGAAGATAAGAAAAAGAAGAGGAGAATAAGATATTTGTATTCTGTAGTCTTAAATCTCTATGACAAAATTTAGATTGGGGAAGAGATTTGCTGTGTGCTTTGGTGGTGCTTATAATACCTCTTAGCATACATCGGAGGCTCTGGAGAGCGAGTGGCCATGATGCCTTGTCTGCAGGACATTTTTGATAAAAAGGGGAATAGATATTAGAACCAAAGAGTTTTATAGAGATTAGAATATGGACTATATTTACGAGAATTTTATGATGATATGAAGTGGTCTATGCTGTGGTCTGCGGTTGGTCTGCGGTTGGTCTGCGGTTGGTCTATGCTTGGTCTGCGGTTGGTCTATGCTTGGTCTGTGGTCATCTTCTCATCTGGTCATGTGGTTTCTCTTATCCGCAGTAGTTTTCTGCATTTTTATCATTGGTAAAGATCTGGTTATGTGACCTTCCATAATGATCAAAAAGTGGCTTGATTTCTGTATCACACCAGCTTGTATCTTATTAGCATACAGTCTATTGGGTATGCATTTTCTTCAAGGTCAATCAGTCAGAGTCGGACTCAACTTGGTGATATTCTCTAGAAAGCTGCTCACCATATACTCCACGGAATCAAGCTTTGTAAATGCACTTATTAGCACCGGATCGGCACTCAGAACCTCAAGTTTCTTATTCACAATCACCACGGCATTGTTATAGGTGACACAACGCGTAATATAATCTTGTACATCATAGCGGGGCTTCAACAGGAGATGGCCAAGAACACTTTGAAGCACTCCAGGATCATCCTTTTCAACACTTATATCTTTTCCACGTGACATCTGGTCCCGGAGCTTGTCCACATACAGTTTTCCTGTGGTGGGGTCAATCTCACACCACGGCTTTTCAACAACCTTGGTCAAGTCCTTGAAATCAATACATATTTCAGCCAGGCTTAAGTATACATCCACAGCGACAGAGTTGGAAACATCGGGCTCGAACATGCATTCGCTTGTCACGTGCAGTGGGAACACCAAGTTAGGGTCTGTAGGAAGCTGAAGGCTTGACTTTGCTTTTTGGAGTTCTTTAAGAAGTCCTTGGAACACTGCAACGAGTTGCTTATGGGATTTGCTTGGGATTGAAGTAGGAGGGGTTTTTTGTATGTGTTTTTCCCCCAGTTCTATTCCACATTCACTTGTTTCCTCATCAAAGATCGACATGGCCTGTACTATTAACTCCACAGAAGCATCAATGCTTTGCTTGGCCGTCAAGATTTGCAGAAGGAGGTAGGGCTGGCGTAATGAGAGGCGATTAATGAAACGATTAAAGTGTTTTTCCCGAAAGCTGGCGCTCATCTTGGTAATGTATGCGCCGTCTCTAACAATGATACCGGAGATCTCATCAGATTTTCCCGAAGAAAACGGAAGCGTGATGGAGGGACCACGCTCTATATGATTTTCGGCATCAGGGTGTTGTGGGGTGTTGTAAAGGAGGAGATTTGAGCATATCTGGAGAGCCTCTATAAGCTGGGGAAACTCTGGGGTGATGATATGGCTGACGAGCCAATGGAGTTCTTTATCCAAGCTACGAGCCTTTTCATCTAGTATGGAGATCATTTGAAGTGAAGAGGAGAAGTAGGATTGGTGTTGGGAGACTGGGTTAGTAAAAGTTCCCATTCCCATGCGCGTGTGCACACCGGACTGTAGCGCATTCATCAGTAATCTACATAGCCCTTTTATCTTGGATTAGCTTCCACTCTTCCTTAAATCTCCTTAATAATCTCGTGAACTTTCAATAGATTGGAACAAGTCCTCCTATGCCCTAAATAGAAAGAGATGATAAGAGTTTAGCCTTTATTATTTGAAATCTACTAGGAACTAGTTTTCTACAAAATGGATAGCTTAGTCATCAGACACATTCAGAATTTTGAAACCATCCTCAAGCTAAGTTTACCTTAAATGTTACCGATACATCGGATCATATTTAGAAATCTAGAAATAATTGTTTAGATATATTGGTCTAATGGTCTAGAAGTATTGGTCTAGAAATATTTGCTATCTAGAGAATATGTATTGAAATATCACCCATGGGGTGTGCTGTATAGGGATTAGGATTAGTGAGGATTGAGGTAGAGGATTGAGGTAGAGGATTGAGGTAGAGGATTGAGGTAGAGGATTGAGGTAGAGGATTGAGGTAGAGGATTGAGCTACTGAATTGAGCTACTGAATTGAGGTATTGAGCGACTGAATTGAGGCTACTATGCCCAGGCTTACTAGTATGCCCTGTGAACCTAGACCTACTTATGGAGTCACTGATTGCATGAGCAATTCTAATGACATTCAAAAGTTGGAACAGATGCATGCATATTCTGCCCTGTGTCTGAAATTTGTCTCTTACAACTCATAATTGTTAACGCATATCTTAATGACCAATGCCAAGAAATCCCGACCCAGGTGAGTGCATGACTTGGGTAAGAACCACTTTTCTTTGTGATTCTTAGTAGCACTAGACTATGGTATTGAATATAATTGATACAATACCTTCAAGAGTTACTTGGTCAATGAAGTCTACCTTGCTAGTCTAGGCTAATACACTTTTTAATACAAATAGTCTTTGTCTTGTCTTGTCAGTTCCCCATACTACCCATGGGAGCAAAAATCACCTACACTGTATAACCAGAGTGGAATTCGCATTGACCCGTACATCCCTAAAAAGCCGCTCTTCCTTTCCCGATCCTTATCTCGAGAATGGCCTGATTTCTATATAAACCCGTGCATCCCTAACTATGTACTGAACGTTAACAAAGAATTTAACAATGGATTAAGACTAAAGACTATTAAAGTGTTACATTCTTGTTGTACCGTCCTGTACTTACTTAGGCATGTCATTCGCTGATGATTCTCAAAGAGGAATTTCATGGTGTTATATAGACTTACGGGAAGAATCGGATCATAGTCCTTTGTAACGGCTTAATTTCTGGATTTGCTTGTTACTAGAGGTCCGGACTCCCCTTGACCATGTCAGAGTTAGACCAATGATGAGCCAGTGTAGGTTAAAATAGCTAAGGGTAGTCTCATAACTTAAATTTTCATACTCCCTAGTTTATCTCACTTATACTGGTAAAGGTTTAGTAGTCCCCCTGCCTTATCAGTCAAGATATATCCTTTAAAATTGCTCTTGAACCACCGTGCTTGAGAAGACAATAGTATACTAGTTATGAGCCCGCTTGTTGACTCAGTTTCGGGATTGTAGAGAGAATACTCTACTACTACTACTACTACTACTACTACTCTGAAGTACAAGAAAAAGTATAGTATGGCCATTTCTACTGCAGTGCTAACAGCAGGACCCATTTTCCAGAAACTGAAAAAAAAAATGCTAGTTTTGTGATGTGCTTGAGTTAATTTAGTTTTATTTAATCCTAGTAGACGACTTAGCGTGAACATGTTGTAGGATTCGTTCCACTATTCGTCAATTAAATACTATAGATGTTGAAAAAGTGCTGAATTTATAGTGTACTATGAAATTATATGGCTTCGGTAAATCTTAGAGTCACATTACTTTCCTAAAATTTCAACTTTCGTGTATTTCAACTTTCGTGTAAGACTTGGACAGTCCTCCCAAGCTGTCAGTCAATACTTTGAACGTATTCCCTAAGTCCATAATTTATCATGGTGTTTATTGAACCTAGATTAGTCTAGGAACTCCCTAACCGACCAAAGGGAGGAAAACCTCGCTGTTATATACACTGGGTGTATGCAACCCTGCACGAACATGAAATATATGCATGTAGTGTGTAGGTGTTACCCACCCGGGATACTGAGATGCAAGGTATCCCGGTCGGGTAACTCTTACATATAACGTGCATATATTTCATGTTCGTGCAGGGTTGCATACACCCAGTATATATAACAGCGAGGTTTTCCTCCCCTTGGATTAACCAGGGAGTTCCTCGACTATTCTAGATTCAATAAACCCCATGGAAAACTATAGGACGTAGGGAAGACATCCATTATAAGACTTACAGTTGTTCTTCCTGTTAAGTTCTAACATTTCGGTTGCGGCCATACCAAGTGGAAAATACTGTTTCCCGTCCGATCAACGTTAGTCAAGCCACTTAGGGCCACAGTGAGTAATGCAGTGGGAGACCATGTGTGAAATTGTGGTGCTGCAATCTTTTTGCAGGGGGTTTTCTCATCTTAGGAATGTACTGTCAAAGGTGTGTGTCGAGGAAAAAGACTCGATACTATGAACGATAAAGGACAAGACGACTAAAGTGTGTGTCGAGGAAAAAGACTCGATACTATGAACGATAAAGGACAAAACGACTAAGGTGTGTGTCGAGGAAAAAGACTCGATACTATGAACGATACAGGACAAAACGACTGTTATGTGTACGCCGAGACCAAAGCACTGTTACCTACTAGTACTAGTACAGTACTCTGAAGAACTACTACTACTATAATTTAATATCTAAGGTAACTTAATCGAATGGGAAAAAGTACAGGATATATCTAAGTGGATATTTATGCTAAGTAGACAATATTAACATTTATAGTGATTTACAAAGAAGGTGTTAGTCTGACTTAGCCACGTCCATCCCTACTTACTAACTATGGTTCTAGTGACTGTAGACACTTAGTGAAGAGTAAGTGATCTCGGGCCTTGGTACCAGGGCATTTGGTGAATAGTAAGCCCACTTGGTCTTTTTTTTCTTTTTTTTTTTTCTAGAATATTAAATCAATTGTAATGAAAAAAAAAATTGACTTGGAAGCTTTAAAGTGGCTCTTGGTTTACAGGATTGAAGTACTTTACACACTGGGTGCGAAAATACTTCTTCAATAACCTCTACCAAAAATCCAGATTTGGGAGAAAAATGCTAAAACTCCTTAAAAGCACTAACAAAATCTTCTCTCTCTCTCCCCCTATTGGACCCTATGTCATCAGAAGTCAGACAATAGTACTGGGGCAAGGGCTTAGATGCAGGTCCATGTGCACCATTGGCCAGAGTACAATTTTTTTACCAGCACCAGCCATACCAAGAAAAAAGGTTCCATCCTGGCAATCAAGCCAGAAAGTATTTAATTTTTCTGTATTATCAAGAGATCATGTTAGGTACTTTTTTTTCACAAGAGTATTGATATTCTTGTATAGTTATTTAGGGAGAAGGGCAGGAAAATGACTTAGTAACTCTTACCGTATAGAGTACGCGCTATAAGAATTCTATGAAAACTGGCTATCTTGGAACTAACTGTAGTCCATTAAATTATTTTACCAATTTATCTTCACCTATAGATGACCAGTGGCTTAGTCAAAATGTAAGTATGTAGAATGCAAAGGAGTATCAAGTTCAAGGCAAGACTCTTCTATTCTAATACCTGGAAAAGCGTATATCATAATGTTGTGCCAGTAGCTAGTTATGTTCGTTGGTTGATAGTACTCAAGGGAGGAATCGGGGTTCTTTATACGAACAGGTGTTATGTAGGACTGCACAGAGTAGGTAATACTCAATGGTGAGTGCTCATAAACCACAGTACTATACCAACAGTACTATAGACAATTCTATATGTTAGATTCTGTAACACCTAATTAGCTATGTTATTTTTTTAGAGTCATGGTATTTTATTTACGGAACCCTTGAAAGGCTTGGACGGACTCAGTTGTTACCAGAACAAGGCCTGGTATTTGGGATGTACGGGTTTTAGCATCTCCAGACTGTTGTATTTCCAGAATTCAGCAGTAGTTTTGTAAGGTTGGGAGTATGAAGATTGAAAATTAAAAAAACAAACAAAAAACAAANAAAAAAAAAAAAAAAAAAAAAAAAAAAAAAAAAAAAAAAAAAAAAAAAAAAAAAAAAAAAAAAAAAAAAAAAAAAAAAAAAAAAAAAAAAAAAAACACATATGGGTAGTGCACTAACCATCAGAAGAGTATGCATACTTCTATACTGTAGCAAATACTGAAAAGTGTACTAGTCTGTATTCTTGTTATGGACCTGTACCTAGTTAATTAAGTTTGTTAATAGGATCCCAATAATGGAAATTTAGGGTTTATATAGATTTTAAACAGAGGCTAAGGCCCGGACCCGTTGTAGGGCTCCGCAATCGACCGAGTCAATTGGCATGACTACTATGTGATTGACGAGTGTAGGTCCAATTATGGATATTGATCATATACTATATAGAATATTGTAGGACATATCAGTTATTAAAATAATATTTCCACTAGCATCTCAAAAGTCTCAGTCTTGAACAATTTTAATTAATATCATTTTTAAATCTATAAATACTGATTTATAGGCGAGATATACAGTGATAGTAGTAGTGATAGTAGTAGTGATAGTAGTAGTGATAGATTCATGTTTATCTTCATTGATTGAAGGTCTTCATTATGTTGTTTATTATAGTAATAGTCCATAAATCTCTATAATATACTATTAAAATGCTATATTAATCTACAGTATTAGACAACTGAAGCTTGTAATCATAAATGACTTTCTGAGTCTGTTTTTGTATGAGTTGGAACGCAAAAAAGAGAGTGGTCGACTTCGGTGACTAAGAATCATAGTCTTCAAGAAGCATGTTGATATCGTTAAGGATATTTTGGCTCTAAAGCAATGCATTCCGTCAATAGATTTCTGTCAAAACCAATGCATTCCCATCAATAGATTTCTCTCAAAACCAATAGAGGAGTTATACTCAGAATTTCCCTCGGTGCTGAACCATGGGCCTTTTTTGCTCTTTGATTCCGCAATCTGGTTAAGCTCCTGTTGTTGGATTTTCTTCATGAGTAAATGATTCCTCCTCTTTTATTACTTCTGGATGACTTTCTAGCAAATGAAGAGTACTTATCATGTCCGAAAAAGCCATTAAGCCCTCCATCCCTCCCTAAGGTTTATATATTTTAGCTAGTTTTCCACTTCTGGGAACCCATCAACCAACAAATACATATATAGTCACAGAAGTACCACGTCATCAAGAATCTAACAATAAGACTACTGACTGACTATACTAGTTAGTTATAGTGACTTAGAAAAGTCTCTTTCTCTATCTAAGTATACCTATTCATAGTATAATATACTACTCAATAATACTTACTACCAGACGCACTAGAATTATAGTGCTACAGGTCAACCCAATTATTGTTAGTTCTTCAAAAAGTTTACAGTTATTTGTTGAAGATTTCACAAAGAGAGAAATAGACTTAGGTTGAGGAGCGGCAGGTGTAACGATGGCATGAGGCGGATGTGCAGGTTTCCATTGGCATATGATCGACTAGCATAGGTTATAATTATAGCTATCAAAAGATCAATTAGTGGGACCAGAAAGAATATTAAATGAATCATATGACTACAAGAAAGTAATGAAGCTGGAAACAACACCAATGGAATTCTTGGAAGCTCCATTGAAAAATGGAGAAATACTTTGACCGTGAAAGGGTCTATTAGAGTCTAGTTGTATTATTGAGTAAATTAATACTTTGGATTAGGAGTTGATTTCTTGTTGGTTTGGCCCTGGAGTCCCTATAAGCGGTATTGTTAGGTAATTTGGGGATGGACCTCTTATATCAGACTACACAGCATCCAAAGATCGTGAATTCCATGAGACATATTAAGATATTTCTGAGACTATGATAGTCACATGAGTTCAGTTAAATGGATAATATGGTGATTGTGTCGAAAGTCGTACAATGAAAAGATTCTATCAAGTACGTACTTGTGTCAACGAGTACCTAGCATGTACGAAGGTAAGGTACTTCGTGGATATGTTATATACATACCTGTGATTATATACATACCTGTGATTATATGCAAGTTGCTAGTGGGTGAAAAGTTTTCACCCACTCGCACCTCATCTAAACTCTTTGGTCTTGTAAGGTAAAACTTACTTATCCCTGTATATCAATATATACTAAAACACAAGTTGAAAACTTGTAGTCGCGGTTGCAAAAAAAAAAAAAACACATACACCAAAATCACCAGGCAAAAGTAAAGTGCCATAGCGAGACTTTTTGCATAGGTGAAAAGCTATATGACAATTATTTAAAGTGCATTTTATTCTGGATGTAGGATTTGGAAAAATGTCTAATGTAACGATTACATACAAGGGCTACATACACTAGATATTAAATGAGTCAGTTACATATTTACAAAGAGGGAGTATTGTTTAGTCAGACAGTCTCTTTTATCTCAGAAACTACATACATCGTTTCTTCCTGTACAATATAAATGTATTCTAACTTCAACATCATACACAGGATACTTTGAGTACACGTGAGCTCCGAAAACCATGTTGTAGAATAAACTTTTGCCTCAGAGAACGCTTGATGAGTTCGCACACTACTCATGTGACCGCGAACCTCTGAGACTTTCAATTCTTAGTTTATTGTTCGATTATTTATACACCACTACAATTAGAACGGGGAGAAAACAATTAGAACGGGGAGAAAACAATTAGAACGGGGAGAAAACAATTAGAACGGGGACAAAAAATTCTATATAAACCCAGAATTGCCATTACTGGAAACCATCAACGAATCTCACTCACTCACACTCACTCTACTCTACCCTCTACACTTACTAATCACTTTTATTCAGAGATGTCCTTCAGTGAGCAATTTATGCACACAGCCACCGCACATTAGAAAAAGGGGCTGTGGGCTCCTAATTACCTAATTAAGCAGGTTCTAACTTGAGAGCACAGCCACACGCTTTCAACCTTAACCATGTTCATTGAACAAATACATACACCAACAAGTCTCCAGCTAGACTTATTGATGAAGCTATTAATCGATACTTTTGATAAATCTTGTAGGAATGGTTAATTTACGGTGTCCATGAGGTACAGAGGTGTGGCAGTTTCCTCACTACACTAGTAGATCACTTTATTATAATAATATATCTTACTTCTCTTTCTGGTAATATTATCATTAAGATGTATTAGTGCATACAAGTGAAAGTAGTACTACTCTACTATTAGTTCTAGATTTAAACAGATTGTATGGTGGATAATTGGTGGCTGTATGAGACCCTCGGAAATGGTGGTCGGAAGTCGTATCAGTTGGTGATGGCATTATGGTCCAAAAAGGCAAGAGAAATTTCCAGGTGGCATTTTCAAAAAGTCCGGAATTCCATCATTCCAGCAAAACTCTTTTGAACCTTCCAAAACCCACATTGTAGACTTTTGCGTTGGTCCTTTTTATGCTGACCTAGCATGGTGCACGGGTGTATGCTGCCCATTTCCGAGGGTGCTTGACACTACTCATACCACTTACTCTTTACTCACTTTATTGAATACACTCTTTACTCACTTTATTGAATACACTCTTTACTCACTTTATTGAATACACTCTTTACTCACTTTATTCACACTTACTCTTTACTCAAATGAATGACTACGAGAAAGTGCGAAAGATCATCATAGTACCTTGACCTATACTTGTTGTTTCTCTTGGGTCAAGATCTACTCCATTTATTTTGTAAGAAACTAATCAATACATCAGACAAAAAAGAACTGGCTATGACTGACTATGCAGTATCAGTATCAGTCAGTTCACTACTCACTACTCATTACGTCTAGCCTGCCTTGAACCGCAGCAGCGTTTGTTTACACTAGAGACCAAAAACGCGAAAGCGCGCATCAAAAACTTCAATGATTGGCCACCTGCATATAAACTTTTTTCTGGCCTGTGCACGTCCGCATGCCCACCCTCCTCGCAACATCAACAATCCCTCTTCCACACACACCTACTACTTTTATGTCCAGGACTTGAGCTTGCCATATATACTCCCCAAGTTGTGCAGGACAGAGATTATATCCACACCCTGTATTTACCCACCAAAACACCACACTCAGAGCTCTAAACTCCTCAGCTGAATCCTAGATCCTTCTATAAAAATTAAAATCTTCGCTTACTGCCGTCCAGATTTTTGCGATTTTGCTCACCAGCCCCGTTTACTCCTTGCCCCGTCACAGACACTGCCACTCGCACGTCTAAGGATCTCTCCCTCCTGCAAGAGTTAACCGCGTTTTACAGATCTCATCTGATTTCCATGTCGGGACCTTCGACCTCCAACGAAAGATCCTCTGCCGGCCAAGGCCTTGCTCAACAACAGTCTCACCTCGGCCAACAACAACAGCAGCAGCAACAACACCACTTGCACCAACAACAAATGGACCATACTGCAGCCGCCGCTATTGCCTTGGCCAACGGCCACGAGTTTCAGAACCCTGCTGTGATTAGTCACCATGATGATGACAGTCAGTACCACCGTATGAACGCTGCCAATGCCGCTGCTCAGTTGCAACAGCACCAGTTGCAACAGCAAGCCTTACAGCACCACCAGATGCAGCAACACCACCAAATGCAACAGCATCACCACATGCACCAGATGCAGCAGCACCACCCTTTGCAGCAGATGCCTCATCACCAGTTGCAACAGCAAATTCACCTGCAGCAAATGCCCCAGCACCAGCATCCTTTGGGCCTTCATACTGCGGGAATTGACTATGAAAACGGTGGCTTCTTGGTGTCAAGACACGGCGAAGGTGACATTATCAAGACCTTCTCCAGCAAGCTGGACTTAGTCAAGTACGTGAAGAATGTGCTTAACGAGGAAGAGCAGTGCAAAATTGTCATCAACTCTTCCAAGCCCAAGGCTGTTTATTTCCAGTGTGAGAGATCTGGTCTGTTTAGAACCACTGTGAAGGATGCCACCAAGAGACAGAGAGTTGCCTACACCAAGAGATCCAAGTGTGGCTACAGATTAGTGGCCAACTTGTACCCTCCAGAAAAGGACAAGGCAAAGAAGATCAAGAAAGACAATAACGAGTTCGATGGTTACGATGATGACAAGAAGGACTCGGAGATGTGGATCTTGAGAATGATCCACCCTGCCCATAATCACCCACCGGAGCCCGACTTCGCCGTGATTGGAGGCAAGAAAAAGAGAGCCAAGTACACCAGAACTTTGGTTGAAAAACCTTTGCACCGCAGTCAGGGAAATGCTGCTGCCGCTGCCGTTGGCTTTCAGCCTGACATGCTTGACCACCAGCACCTCCAAGGAAACCCTTACCACATCCAACACCAGCAACAACAGCTTCACCAACTTCAACACCCTCAACACCACCACCAACACCACCACCATGAGGACGCTGGTCACCCCTCTGTTCAAGACGTTGCTGTGATTGCAGCCATGGAGGCCACACCAGGCAACTCCTCGTTGCTGAACCCACCCGTGGACCCAAGTATTGACCCTTCCGTGGACCCTAACGTTGACCCCAGCGTCCAGCAACATGACCATGCTCACAGCCACGGCCATGTCCACTAGACGCATGAGTGTTTCTACAGAATTTACAGAACAAAGACCTTCTGTACGTGTACCATAATCGAAAGCAGACGCCAAGGTGCTGCTCGACAACACACCTTTTTTTACAGGCGCCCATTCTGGCTGCCAGAGTTTGTTTACTCCAATAAGATTTCTATTATTGTTAGTGTTGATATATAAATAAACTTTTTTAAAGAAAGCAGTAGAAGACCAGTATAGAGCCGACTACTTTTTGGTCTATGATACAATTTCTACAATAAATATTCTTATAGTAATTTTATAGTCTCATAAAAGTGCTAAAATTTTTACTTTCATGTTAGGAAAATTCATATGACAGCTAGAATTGACTATCTAGTTGTATTCGAATATATACTACAGTGATTTTATTCTAAAACTCAGTCAAAACCTGCTAAAATTTCAAATTTCGTGTCATGAATGCGATCCACCAACAGGCATATATGAACCTGTTGTGCAGGACGACTAATATACAGAACACCGAAGGTACGGATGTAAAACCTGTGCAATCCTGCATGCCCCAGCCGGCTATAAATACAGAGGTCCAGGCGCGAAAGGGATTGGGAGATTAGTCTTTTTTCCTAGTTTTAGTTTGAATACAAATACAAGTTTGACTCCAGAAGCCGGCTGTAATCCCGACCCCTTGCAATAAACAGACCCCCAGACGAACCCTAACATTGAAATGTTAGGACTTAACAGGAAGAACAACTGTTAGTCTTATAATGGACGTCTTCCCTACGTCCTATAGTTTATCATGGTGTTTATTGAACCTAGAATAGTCGAGGAACTCCCTGGTTAATCCAAGGGGAGGAAAACCTCGCTGTTATATACACTGGGTGTATGCAACCCTGCACGAACATGAAATATATGCACGTTATATGTAAGAGTTACCCGACCGGGATACCTTGCATCTCAGTATCCTAATAGGCATTTGTTTCCTAACAATTCTGTGTTAGAACTTGTGCAGGACTTTGGGTTTTATAAACAAAGTTATATCAGTTGTATATTCGAATACTGTAATATGCCTTAGAGGGATCCCTGCGGATTCATCTTATTAGGCGAACCTGCTAGTTCTATATACTCCCTTGCTGCTTCGGGTAACCTTTGAGGGATTTCTTGAAACAGCTGGCCTTCGGGATATGAAACATCGCGATGTTTCATATTGGCCCAGAGAAGTCCTTATTAGGAATTCTCAATGACGCGGGCAACTCGCATGCGTCCACTTGCATGGTGCCTAGCATCCACTTGCATGGTGCCTAGCTTCCAGTATTCAAGTCTCCTTGAATACTAACCTCCACACCATCTCATACTCTTGAGTGGTATGGTTTGAGGTTGAGCCTAAGCTAAACCTCGTTAGTAGAATCCACTGACACTAAGTACTCAATTCTAGTCCTCGTGGGATATTTCCTAACATTCTGGTTGCGGCCATACCAAGTGGAAAATACTGTTTCCCGTCCGATCAACGTTAGTCAAGCCACTTAGGGCCACAGTGAGTAATGCAGTGGGAGACCATGTGTGAAATTGTGGTGCTGCAATCTTTCTTTTTGGGCTTTCTTAAGACTCTATCCAGTTTTCAGCCTTTGGTTTCCCTTTGAAAACCATCAATTAATTCGTTAAATTTTGCAATTGAGTCGTACGCCTGTAGTTGACCCTGAGTATATTCACGCGTCAGTCACGTGCAGGTCTTATCATAAATGAGACCGGCAGGGGATGCATGCATTACAGCCATTACAATACGTCTCCCTTTCTTTAGAACAATCCTGGCTTATAATCCACTAAAAAGACTCCTTTCAATTTTAATATAATTTACAATGGGAAAGAAGTATGGAAGAAGTAAAAATGGGAAGAATGGGAAGAATGGGAAAAATGGGAAGAACGGAAAAAATGGCAAGAACGGAAAGAACGGGAAAAAAGCCGCTACAAAAGTACTACTGAGTGCAGATTCCAGAGCTGAAACTAGTATAAGTTTGAGTGTTTTATCAGAAGAGGCTACTAAAACTGACGTGGTTGAAATCCTGAATTCTGGGGCATCTAAGAGTGAAGAAGGGGGAAGGAAAGGGGCTAGAGATGAAACACGCGAAACACATGAAACATCTGAGCCATGCCAAACAGGTGAAACATATGAAACATATGAAACAACTGAAACATATGAAACATATGAAACATCTGAAACATGTGACCCATCCTCAACACATGAACCGTGCTCAACACATGAACCGTGCTCAACACATGAACCATGCTCAAATGAAGTATCTGGTGCAGGGCGCGAACCTTCTGAAACATGGGAAACTCCTGATCCACCTCATACACCTAAAACACATATAGTGCGTGAAACATGGCCTGAAACTGAAAGAATTAAAACACAAGATGAAACAAAGGATGCACTTCAAAAAAAGTGTCCTCCACTGTTGAATGCAAGAGCCCTTCGCCCAGCTCAGCTGCCTCCACTTGCAGTTTCTACTCCCATTCAGGATACCCATCATTCTCCACGAAGTCCGTGTGAATATAGCACAGTGTCTGAGAATTCACCTCTTCTCAGGTCTCCGTCAAGAGACTTGGAAAGCGGGCGGACCGTACAAAAGCCACCCACGGGCCCCAGATTCCTTCTTTTATTGGGTGTCCTTTTTGCTGTGGCCCTACTAGCGTATGTGGGACTTGCATCGTTGCAATATTTGGACATCGTGGAACAGGGATTCTCCCTAAATGCCAAAAGGGTCTCTGTGATGTCGGTCAATGACAACGGGGCCTGTGTGCAGGTTGTTACCACTATAGCGTCCCACTATTCATTGATCCGTAACCCGGTTCTCCGCTTCTCCATGCATATGGCGGCAGCCGTGTTTGGAAAAGTATTCGTGGCTACTACAGCAGATAAGTGTGACATTTACGTGGGTGCAAAAGGCTTGGAACCTACGCACGTGATCAGCGCCTCCATTCCCCGCTTCCCAATTGATTTGGCCAACAACATGATTTCCGAGGTCCAATTCAACACAGATATCGTCTTTCAAGAGCAAGGACTTGCCTTTTTGGGAAAGTATTTGGAAAACTGCCATACCCTTACACCGGAACTAGACGTGACCGTGAAAATGGATCCTGTGATCCGGAAAAATATGATTAAATTCACACGAAAAGGTGAGAAGTTGACCCGAAAAGTGCTCTTGAATACCACTGACTTGGTCCCGTTGCTGCTCAGAAACCTCTCGCTTTCTCTAAGTGAAGAAGAGCTCCGGATCAGTGTCTCTGCATACGTCGACCGAAACTTCCCGATTGATTACCATGTCCAGAAAATGCAATTTCAGCTTTCTGTGCCGGATTGTAAGTCCAAGCTCCATCGCTTGGGCATGTTTAATACCTCTGGCGTACATATAACCCCCGATGCCTTCCTCTACACCGATATCGATATGCTCGTGTCGCAAGTGGCGCCGGAATTGCTTCAGGAGTGCTCGGATAGAATATCTCCATTTAACAAATTCATGCGGTCTTTGGCAAACGACAATTTGCTTTGTGCCTATGTGAGCATCAAGCCAGGACAGGATCTCCCGAAATGGCTTCTGACTTTTATGCAAACACAGTTTAAAGTGGCAGTTCCTATTCCGGCAGACCTCCAGCTCCCCAGGCCTTATTTTCGGGGTGAAAAATCGTTTCTTGAAGATTTAAGTGTGGAGGTTTCCACTGAAAATGACAAGTTATCGGCTTTGATCAGCACAAAGGCCACTATGGCCGCGGTTATTCCGATCAAGTCGTCTGGTTTCCATGCAGAAGCCTCAAAGGTGAATTATACCATGCAGATATTTGGTCCAGAGAACATAGAGAGTGATAGTTCTGGGGACATCATGACGGTAAGTGGTGGTGGGAGTGAAATCTCTTTGTCCATGGACAAGGAAAAGTCTTACAGCAGAGCAATTGGTTCTTTTCCAAATACAATAGTGGAGGTCCAAAATCCTATAGAGGTAGGCCGGCTTATGAATGGCTTTTTGAACGGAGGTTTCCATATTCCCATGTGGTCTGCTCATATATTCCAGGCCGACTTCAGTCTGAAGCTTGTAAGCGGCAGGATCAAAGATTTAGATGTTACCTTCAAGAATTTTAAGACCAATAAGAATTTGAAAAGCAATGTTTTAGGTACAGAGTCTATTGGGAGGTCCATTGTTGACAAATTTTTGGCAAATTTGAACACAGAAGTGGAAAATATCGTCGTTACATCAACAAGCAAGAATGGGATTGAAATACTCGTGGAATTCTCAATTTTCAACAGCTTGCATATCTCATTGGCAATCCCCGAGCAAATCTGCTTAGAGTTGTCATACAACAACACAGTCATTAGCACGGCCGAAATGCCTAACTTGATGCTTGAAAAGAGCGGAAAAAGACAGAAACTCACCACGTCATTGAGACTTTACTACGAATCCGAACCACAACGGGTGTTGGTGGAGGAATTTTTGAGCCAGGTGATCTCGGGGTCCAACGCCACTTTCATTGGAGTTGGTGGGAAAAAGGGCGATGGGCCGCTCTCGAGAGTACTCCAGGAGGTCAAAATGCAGGAGTTGAGAGTACCAGACATGACCTACAAGGAAGGCGTGGAAGCTGTAAAGGACGGACTGCCTACAGAAGGTGATCTGCAGGCAGGCATCTATTCCCGGAGCAGTCCGTTTCTTCTCGGAGCCACAATCCATCTTTTGAGTTCAGAAATCGAGGTGACGATTCTCAACCCGCTCTCTAACATGGAGATTAACGGCCGCATTGAAAGCTGCATTGCATTGTACGATGGACACATGTTGGCGCATATTGAGCATAGTGAGGTGGTGCTGATGCCGCCTGGGGTGAATACAACGCCACGGATTCCTATTGAGATTTCCAATGGGATTGGAGCCGATATACTCCGGCGTGCATTAAACGGTGATTTGGCAGTGAATGTTGTTGCGGAAATCCTGGTACTCATTGGGCAATTTCCTGCAGAAGTGGTATACAGAGGAACAGGTGTCACTGCCCAAATCAAGATCTAGAAGATCTAGGTTTAAGAATCTAGGCTTGATATCAAGATGTATCCAAACTAATAGAAATGGTTATTGTATGTGTACGGATCTTTTTTGTACGGATCTGTTTTATCAGTATAGCCACGTGATGTTTGTTTACTTTGAAGCACAGTAAATGACTAAAAATAGGCAAGTATGCGTGCGCGAACCAGAAACACCTGCATGCGAAAATCACACGGTACTCTTTATTTTTTCCCACACCGCCTTCTCAGAACTCATATCACTCGTTTCTTCAAAACACAACATGTACGGCTTGAAAATCTCTGTTCTCGTTGCTCTTGCTGCCTCTGTGCACCAAGTTGTTGCCACTCCTCCAGCTTGTTTGTTGGCCTGTGTTGCCCAGGTTCAGAAGGCTTCTTCGTGTAACAGTTTGAGTGACTTGTCATGTATCTGTTCTTCCGAGGCAAGCGCTGTGAACAAGTGTTTAGACCAGATTTGTCCTAACGGAAACGCCAAGGCCGCCAAGGCAGCATTCACTGATTCATGCGGTGGAAAAGCCAAGTCTTCAGATGTTTCGTCTACTTCAGATGTTTCGTCTACTTCAGATGTTTTGTCTACTTCAGATGTTTCGTCTACTTCAGACGTTTCGTCTACTTCAGACGTTTCGTCTTCAGAAGTTTCAATCACCTCTTCAAACGTTTCGCGCCCCGCAGCTTTGTCCTCTGCTGCTTCATTGGTTAGCTCAGTCACTCGTGTTTCCTCCTCCACCCCCGTTTCTCCTGCAGCCTCTACAGTGTCTGCTCGGTCCAGCTCTGCAGAAGTTGCTAACAACACCACTATTGTCCCAGTTGCAGGAGCAAATCAAATTGGACAATCTATCGGAGCTGTTGCCGTTGTTGGTATTATTGGAGCTTTGTTGTAAGAGCAAAAATTAGTTCGAAGCTTATTTCATACTCGTGCGTGCTGTAAACGGTATCGCAGAATAAATATGATAACATAAATTGGACTAGTTTCAGTAGACTCTACCCTATACTATCACAATATCCTATATCCGCTATACATACCACTTTTACTGTTCCCATTCATAAACAATCTTAAATCCTCCATGAATATCACACCACCTTTGTTTATTTATAGCCTTATCAAGTGGGGATGTTGACTACAGCAATGCACCGCTCCTGATGTGTCAGGATAGGCTGCCAATTTGTCCCCTCACAATGCGACCCTCACAATGTGACCCTCACAATGTGACCCTCACAATGTATGCACGCTCTCCCCAAAAGTCTATATAAACCGTGATTCCCACTTAATCCAACAATGAATAAAATTACCTCACCACTTTTAATTTAGATATTATGTGGTATGGTATGTATATTTATACTGGTACTATGATGTACTGATACTAAGGTATACTGATACTAAGGTATACTGATACTGGTACTATGATGTACTGATACTATGGTATACTGATACTAAGGTATACTGATACTGGTACTATGATGTACTGATACTATGGTATACTATGGTATGGTTATACTATGATATACTGATACTATGATATACTGATACTATGATATACTGATACTATGGTATACTAATACTATGGTATGGTATGGTATGGTTATCCTATGGTATACTATGTTATACTGATACTGATACTATGGCATGGTTATACTATTATACTGATACAGTGTTTTCCAAAACTATTCAAACTAGCGCGACGAAATGATTCAAACCAGTGCGACATAATGTTTCGAACCATACAAGCAAAATGTTTCAAACCAATAATTCAAAATGTTTCGTACCCTGTCTGTTTTGACTATTGATTGGTACTGCAAGACTCCCAAATGTAGTACATATGAGGCAATCCTCCAGATTTAAGATTTCAGAATATTGAATTCTAATGCAAGTTGGTGTGAAACATTACGCCATTTGGTTTGAAAGACTGTGAGAAGGGGTACGAAACATTTTGAATTATTGGTTTGAAACATTTTGCTAGTGTGGTTGGAAACATTGTCGCACTGGTTTGAATCATTTTGAAAAACTGTACTATGGTATGGTGTGGTATGGTGTGGTATGGTGTGGTATGGTGTGGTATGGTGTGGTATGGTGTGGTATGGTGTGGTATGGTGT